>LT669790.1:10656928-10914025 GCA_900128785.1 Arabis alpina
ATGAAGTGTTCTGTGGAAGAAACTGTTTGTTTTCTGAAACATTTTTCTTCACTGATATGTTCTTTGTCGGTAGATCAATGTTCTCTCACATATATAGATCAGTTTGCAGTCATTGAAATCGAATTGTATATATATTATTAGTGTGTTAATGTCACTTTAGTTTCATAGTATTTGGCAAGTATCTTTAGTGTCTATTACTCAGCATCAAAAAGGCTAAAGAGAAAATTTGTCTTGTCCTGGAATGTTACCTTTCACTTTTTTCATGTTTATTTATATGTCTTTTGATGATTTTGAAGATCTTGAATTAAAGTTTTGGATCACGTATACAAAGAAAACTGAAATTACCGTTGTGTAAGAATCAAGGAACCCGTACGTTCTTTGTGAATAATCATGTTTCATAGCTTGACCATTAACCTAATTTATGTATAAAAAAAGTTAGTACTTCTGTATCAACAATTGTGAATTGACTTTATTCATTGCAAAATAAGATATTAAAATGATTTTCTTGGTTATATAATAACTATTTTGGTACGATTTTCATTAAAAAAGAGAGTATGTATCATTGGTAGTACTATTGTTTGTTTGACGAGTTGTTGTCTAAAGCATGATTTAGCATTCATTAAGATGCAAAGCTATGTGGACCTACTCAAGTACCCATTAACGTTAATCCAAACTGATTTTAGGTTCACATGATCTTGGCGCAACTAATTTAATTTTTGAATGGTTTCCTGTAGTTTCAATCTTGAAAAAGGGGAAAACGGATTATCAATACCTAAACTCTATGCATGTGTACTTATAACAACTTGAATCTAAGAATGTATAAACATAGTGAATCATTAGCTGAATCATTAACTAAGTAAACAAAACCTATTAAATATGTATTTTTTAATTAACATTGAATTAAAAAAACAACGTTGTTTGGTCACAGGATCAAAACAAAACAACTTGTTATTTTTCCTTGAGGGTTCTGGTTTTTATCATTGACCATTTTCACTTGTGTAGCTTCAAATCATTATTTAGTTTGTGAATCAAATTTCAGTTCCTTAAACAAAACTAGAACAAAATCAAACAATAAAACACAACTATCAACTAGTCTGAACCCGACGACGATATTTATTCAATGAGGAAGATAGGAAAAACCCTAATCAAACTTTTAATTGAAAAGGTTCAATGAGAAGCTGTACACAAACTGTGCAGTGAGAATTTTTATAAAACTGTTGATTAAGGTTAAGCGGTACACAAACTGCGCAGTGAGAATTTTTATAGAACTGTTGATTAAGTTAATAGACAATATAATCAAACTAGAAACAGTTCAATGATTGTTGCAAAATAAACGACAATAATTCTTCATCCAAATGAGTAGGGAAGGATTAAACATAGCAGAGATAAATCGAAGATGGACAACGAATCAATAAGATAGGTTTCATGCCAACTTGGAAGCACAATATTTCCCAATATAAGCATTAGGATCCAATATTTCTTTTTTCTTTTGAAAATAAACAAATGTGTGCTCTCGAGTAGAAGTAGATGTCATATCTTGTAGTTTATGTGCGGATTATCAAAGGAGTCGAAGGCGTTGTATGTTCTTTTGATCGGTTTGAGCTCTTTACACTTTTTTTGGGCTCGATATGATCTAGTTGCTACGCCACGCATTGTAAGGAAATGTTCTGTCTTTGTATAAAATTCACATTTTTATCCAAAAAAAAGGTTTGTAATATTTGAAAGCTCTTGGACACAATTCAATATTTCTTTTTCTTTTGGAAAAAACAGATGTGTGCTCTGAAATAGAAGTAGATGTCTATGTGCGATTATCAAAGGGGCCTGAAAAAGCCTTGAATCGGATTTGAATTTTGCTATTTTTAACTATATGTTTACATGCCTACTCTTCTTTGTTTTTTATTCTGTTAGGATGAATAGAACAATAAACAACTTTTAATGTCTTATTCATTCAACATCTGATTATGATTAAGGGATTTCCATGCCTTGTACATTGTGAATACTAATTTTTCCTCAACATGATGTTTTCCCTAATTGTTTGAGAACATGTGCGTAAGAGACCGCTTAACAAAAAAGAGTCGACAAAAAACGAGGAAGACATTGTCGACACAAAATTCCAATACCTTAACAATTTATGAAACCAAACTGTTACAAGAGTTGATACACATTCTTTAGGTTCAAGTTGTTACAAGAACACATGTATAGAGAGTTCAGGTATGAATATTTCGTTTTCCCTTTGAAAAAGTGATACAATTAAGAAAATATACTCTTCCAAAAGAGAATTTAAGAGGGTGTTATTAGGGATTGGATTTGTATGGATTTTTAGAATATTGGAAATCCATCATTATTGGTTTATGAATTCTTAAATTATAACTAAAATCTATAGTTATTGGTTTGAGGATTTTCAAATTCCATTTGAAATCCCTTGTTATTGGAAAAGTTTGGTTTTTTAATGATTTTGTAAATCTATTAGAATATATTGTTATTGGTAGATAGATTTCCTATAATTACTCATTAAACAAGAGTTTGAAAATACTTTATAAAACCATTGGATTCTTGGAATCCTTGTAACAAAACTTTCTAAATACACAAAACTCTTTACAAATTTAACAAATCTTTGGATTTCCAAAATTCTAAAAATCTATACAAATTTAATCCCCAATAACACCCCTAAGAGTTTTAGAAAATATAACCTTCTTATTGGACAACAGAAATTTCGATGCAAATTATGCCCATTCGCACAATTTGGCCCATTAATATAAGTACGGCCCATAATGTTTACTTCAACCCTAGAATCAAAAATCCGACCTTCATATAAATAGTCTCTTAATAAAAGTTAAGGCTCTTCTTCTCTGAAGCCGAAATTAGGGTTTAGTTGCACGCAAGTCGCTCCAATGGTGATCTCTCAATCTCTTCCACTCTACAATTTCCTCATCGATTTATACTGGAAACCATCTCTGATATATTTGATTGTTTTTGGAACTTTTAGACAAAGGGAACAGGAAGTTTCGGTAAGAGGAGGAACAAGAGTCACACTCTCTGTGTGAGATGTGGTCGTCGTAGCTTCCACATCCAGAAGAGTCGTTGCTCTGCTTGTGCTTACCCTGCTGCTCGCAAGAGGAGCTGTAAGATTCTTCATTTTCTTATAATCTCACGATTTTGTTTCATTTTTCCCGATCTATGTTGTTTCCTAGCTATGGTTTATGTTGTGTAGTTGTTCCTTTAGTCACATGATTGTGTCTGAGCTTGTTATACTTTATATGGATTTGTTAACGAATTGAGAAATAGTTGATGTTCTTCTATGTCTCTAGCTCGAATTGACTTGTTGTGTAGTTGTGATATTAGTCTGAAATGTATAAACGTTAGTGTATGTTTGATTTTTTAGGTAATTGTAATCATTGTTAGAAATATCTGCATTTGTCTTTTTCTCGATTCTGATATCTTTGTGAAAGATGTATGAATCCTTGTGTCTCTGTTTGGTGTAGACAACTGGAGTGTGAAGGCCATCAGAAGGAAGACTACCGGTACCGGAAGGATGAGGTATCTCCGCAACGTTCCCCGCCGATTCAAGACTGGATTCAGAGAAGGTAATGTATCTATTTTACACTGACTTTGATTAATTTGATGTTACTTTGTCTCTTGCATACAAAAAGTGGTTTTCAAATGGTGTGTTTGTTTTGCACATTTTGTTCATCATAGGTACTGAAGCTAAGCCAAGAAACAAGGCAGCAGCTTCATCAGCCTAAGAATTTCATATCTTGTAATCGCAGGAAGGACTAAAAACATTTAAGCTTTTTCGCACTATCTAGTTCGAGATTACAATCATGAGGATTTGATACAGTGATGATGTTTTCTGGTTTTTTTGTTTCCTTTGTGTTTACTAGTTTTGAACTCCAATTAAAACATCATCTCACATTTGCAAATTCTTAAAAGCCTTGTCTAATTTGTCTCTACAAATTTCACACTCATCAAATGCTGATTAATTGATAGCATCTAGTTAATCAATTGTTAATCTTACATCTCTAACCTTGCAACCCAACTCCAAAAAGCCATTTGAATAACATGATCAATGTAATCCCTACCCTAATTTGCGACTCATAACGACAATAAATATGTAACCTCCTTACTTAACAATTTCCCGAGACCGAAAGGGTAGGTAATAAGCAAGAAAAGTCAAGGGTACAATTGGAAATTTTATAAATTAGCGAAGAACTAAAAAAAAATCTCTTATTTTCCAAATCGGAGAAAAACTAAAGACACCGTAACGCCTCCTCACGTTGGCTCTCTCCTCCTCCGCTTCTCTGTCTTCTCCGTAGTCTCTTTCCCGACACAGATTCCGATTCGTTGACTTACAAGCTCTCTCTCTCTATAGAGAAGAGATTTTCCCCAATTTCGCCGCAGGTAATATACGATCTCTCTCTCTCGTCTCCGACAATCGAATTCTTACGTTTCTTCTGAATTTCTTATCAAATTTGTAATTTTGATCAATTGGTTTTTTTCGATTGATTGCGTTTTCCACAGATCTATCTTTAATCAGAGAGAGAAGATGATTCGACTCAGGACATACGCAGGTCTTAGTTTCGTAGCGACTTTGGCTGTGATTTATCATGCTTTTAGCAGTAGAGGCCAATTTTACCCAGCCACGGTTTATTTATCAACTTCAAAGATTAGTTTGGTGTTGCTTCTCAATATGTGTTTGGTTCTTATGCTTAGTCTTTGGCATTTTGTTAAATTCGTCTTCTTGGGAAAGCTTAGAGAAGCTGAAGTTGAGAGGCTTAATGAACAAGCTTGGAGAGAGCTTATGGAGATTCTCTTTGCTATTACTATCTTTCGACAGGATTTCTCTAGTGGCTTTCTTCCTTTGGTTGTTACTCTGCTTTTGATCAAGGCTTTACATTGGCTTGCTCAGAAAAGAGTTGAGTATATTGAGACTACTCCTTCTGTGCCTAAGCTGTCTCATGTTAGGATTGTTTCTTTCATGGGGTTTCTTCTTCTTGTGGATAGTCTCTTTATGTATAGTTCTGTACGTCACTTGATTCAGACGCGGCAGGCTTCGGTTTCTCTCTTTTTCTCATTTGAGTAAGTTTCTTTTTTGCTGCTTGCATTGTGTTTGTTATAGGTTTTTGTTTGAGGTCGAAGAAAGACTGGAGATACTCATAGTGGTGATTTTCTGTTACAGGTATATGATCTTGGCGACAACTACTGTTGCGATTTTTGTGAAGTATGTTTTCTATGTCACTGATATGATCATGGATGGTCAATGGGAGAAGAAACCTGTTTATACTTTCTATTTGGAGCTTATTCGTGACCTGCTCCACTTGTCGATGTATATCTGCTTCTTCTTTGTCATATTCATGTAAGTTTTTTCATCCATCATTCTCAAACTGTTCGAATTATATGATTTCAGAAGATTATTGCACGGAATCAAACATATGTACTTGTTGGAAAAGATAAAATGTTGAGACTTGGGAGCAGTAGCTCGTATCTAGTATCTCTTACAGTTTTTTTTCCGTCTCATGTCTTTCATGTTCATATTTGATTTTGGTACTCGTGTTTTTCTGTATAGGAACTATGGTGTGCCTTTGCACTTGTTACGGGAGCTATACGAAACTTTCAGGAACTTCCAGATTCGTGTCTCAGATTACCTTCGATATCGTAAAATCACATCCAATATGAACGACAGGTTTCCTGATGCTACTCCCGAAGAACTTACTGCGTAAGTTTCAGATATCCCAATTATTTTGTTATGACTCCATTGAATGTAGGCACAGTTCTGATTTGGTCTTCTGGATTTTGGATGCCTCTTTGGGAATCTTATATTACTGTTCTTACTTTCTTTCCAATATGCAGAAGTGATGCCACATGTATCATATGCCGTGAAGAAATGACAAACGCAAAGAAACTAATTTGTGGACATCTCTTTCATGTGCATTGTCTTCGATCATGGTTGGAGCGACAGCAGACATGTCCTACATGCAGAGCACTTGTTGTACCTCCTGAGAATACCACATCTACAGCCACAGGTCAACGTGGATTACACCAAGGCTCTCAACATGGTAATCATATTGCTGCATGTCCAAATTTCGAATAAAACCAGTATCTTTGTTTTGTACACTATATGTTGGTGATAATTGTTTACTTTCGAGACTCTTAAAATTGGGAAACATGTCTGAGTTCAGCATTAATGTATACAAGACTAATTAGTTCTGTTCGAATTGAAGCAGGTACATCAAGCTCAGGTGCCCAGGGATCTGAAACACGTGCTTCTGCTGGCGTTTCCAATGATAGTTTGAGCAGGCACCACGCCAGGCTTCAAGCAGCTGCTTCTGCAGCCTCCATGTACGGGAAATCAATGGTTTATCCATCTGCAAACACAGTAGCATGGTATGTATTAATCTGCTGACTCTATGCTTGGTTTCAAGTTTGAGAACTTATAAGGTGATTTTAGTTTCTTGAAGCATAAACTTCATACCAAAGTAGCTCCATGTTCCATAGGATTCTCACTGCATGGTCGAAATAGCAAAATACTCAAATATGATTTTTAAGAAGCTTAAAGATTTTAAAGATAAAAAATTCTTCTAGAGTTTAGTTTCAACTTTTTTAGTACCACTTTATATATAATTTCCTCTTTAGTCCCTTAAGATCTGCCACAATGTGCACACATGTGATCTCTATGCTTTTGAATTCATGTTCTTTGACCATTTTCTTAACTTCATTCAATGTGGTAGAGAAAAAAACTGACGATTATGTTTCCGCTTTATGTTAAGGTTGCCGGCTTATCCTGGTACAGAGCAAGTGTCAACTGAACCCCATGGAAGCCATCCTTCATCTCAGCTTCCTCAACACAACATTCCTGGTGGAAACTCTCTTTCCTATGCAAATATCGCAGAGGCTATGCTGGACGATATGAGCAAATCTCTGGAGAGCAACCTGGAGGTATGGTCCCTGAGTAATGTATCTTATGTGAAATCCCAGAGTCAATAGTTTATAGTAGATGGTGTTTTGTTCTGTTGTAGAAATTGCGAAACCGACTTCATATTGTGGAGAAGAAGCAACCAGAATCCACCGAGTCCACAAGCGAACCAGATAACAAAGGAAAGACGGTTGCAGATGCGCCTGTAGATGGAGCTGAGTGAAAGGGAAGGTCAGGTATGTAACTGAGGCAAGAGATAGAGAGAAAGGAGAAAAAGGCTTTGTGGTTCTTCTCAAAGAGACAAAAAAAACATGATTCTCCCAAAAGTGTACATGTTTTATTATTATTTACTGTCATAGAGAATTAGAAGTTTGAGACTGAAAGATAAAAAAAAACCATGTTTTTTACTTTTGTAATTCTTGGATACTTGGCATTTTCAAGTGAAACTCTATAATATATGACTCTTGAATGTTCCAATAGCTAGAAAACAGCATGTCTGTCATTCACATGTATGTTGTAAAAATTTACATGAGCTATAAAAGATATTTCAGGAAAGTGAAGCAGTGCTGTGATTGGGTGGCTCCGTAACTTTTAACGAATTAATGATAATAATAATACAGAACCAACAGAAAAGGAAAGAAACAGAGACATTGAATCATTTTTTGTTCTTAGAAGAAAATAATTTGCTTCTCTAAAAAGCATCAATGGCTTCTCGACGGCGAGTGCTTCTCAAGGTTATTATTCTCGGAGACAGTGGGTACTATTTTTTTCCCTTTCGATTTCTATGCAAAATGCTTTTTTTGTTTTCAATTATTGTGTGTTTTTTCCATCTGTTGTTACTGTAACTCTGTAAGTATCTTGTCTGAATATTCTTGGTTTTGATTATTGGTCAGGGTTGGGAAGACGTCATTGATGAATCAGTATGTAATTCTACACTCGGATCTGAGATTTATTCTGCTGCATGTCTTGTTTTGATTATTATGTTCTTGAATAACCTGTGTTTTATTATCTTCTCTGGTTAGGTTTGTGAATCGAAAATTTAGTAATCAGTATAAAGCTACCATTGGAGCTGATTTCTTGACCAAAGAGGTCCAAATCGATGACAGGTTGTTCACTCTGCAGGTACTGAGTGTTATCTTTTTAGTATACAAGAACAACAGACATTATTTAGCTTTATGGTTGTTTTGAGAGTAATTAAGAAAGATATATCCAACTATGTGAATTTTGCTTAACTCTTTGTCATATAAACTACTCATGTAGATTTGGGATACTGCTGGGCAAGAGAGGTTCCAAAGTTTGGGTGTTGCTTTCTACCGAGGAGCTGATTGTTGTGTTCTTGTCAATGATGTCAATGTTATGAAATCATTTGACAATCTTAATAACTGGAGGGAAGAGTTCTTGATTCAGGTACAAAACCCGTCCATATACTTGTAATTTTTGGAATATTTTCCTATCAAATTAGTGATTTGATGAACTTCTTTTATCGAATGTGTTTAGGCTAGTCCTTCGGATCCTGAAAACTTCCCGTTTGTTGTGTTGGGGAACAAGACTGATGTTGACGGTGGAAAGAGTCGAGTGGTGAGATGTTTTATTCCTTTTCTCTCAAGTTTGTAATTAGTGTAAGTAAAGTCAGTCTCTGAGTAATGTTAAGATATTGTAAATCAGGTTTCTGAGAAGAAAGCAAAGGCTTGGTGTGCATCCAAAGGAAACATTCCTTACTTTGAGACATCAGCTAAAGAAGGATTCAATGTCGATGCAGCTTTCGAATGCATAGCTAAAAATGCTCTCAAGAATGAACCTGAAGAAGAAGTGTAAGTCCAACACGAGCAAAAAACCTACATCATTTTAACTTTAAGCTTGCATTATTAACATTTGATTCAGTTATCTTATTAAAAGAACCTTGAACTTATTTCGATTTGTTCGTTTCGATGCCTTGCAGGTACCTTCCCGACACCATTGATGTAGCCGGGGCTCGACAACAAAGATCAACTGGGTGTGAATGCTAAAGAGCAATGTTGCTACTTGCAAGGTTATAAGAAAGAATGTGTTAAAAAGGAGAGCTTTACGTTTCTTTTGGCATTGTGATGTGTATCAATTAGCACAAGCGTCATTGTATTCTTTCTGCAATTGTATTTTCATTTCTTTCAGTTGTACGGAATTTTGAGTGATTTATTTCGTGATGAATCTCTTCCATTTGTGGTACATTAATGTAATATAGATATGAAGGAAAAAAAATTCAAATCCCAAGATCAAAATCAAAATTCTTCAACTTCACTATATTTCTCTTCTAGTAATAACTTATACTACTAAGTAACATTATCATTTCTATCTGTGTACTTTCCTCAGAAGCTCCATTACAGTTCTCCTTCTGGTTTCAACTAAAAACGATAATTTTGATCCCTGCATCAGCTTCCAGGACCCAGGTGCTTCTATAACTCATCTTTACCAGACCGATCCTTCGATCTCAACTCTTGGTTGATAAAAACGGCCATTTCCTTCGCGCTGGATTTCGTCGACAGCTTTAACTGCGCAACACAACAGTGTAAGAAAAAAAGCTTTCCTGGAAGGAAAGGTAGAACTGAACAAATCAAATGGGAACTTCATCAAAATACTCTTACGGGTTCATCCTTTTCACCAGTTTTGTAAAGCAAGATTGTCGGGTAATCATCAGCCTGCATCAACCATCACATACACAATCATGATTCATATATTACATGAAAGGGATCTACACCTCTAATTATGAGATTGCTTTTTTACCTTTAGCTTAGGATGCTCGTTTGCAGAAGCGTCTATCCTTGCAAAGACAAGATTCTCAAACCCTTTAAAGTGTTTCGACAACTTCTCAACCTGTTTACTCATAGCCTCACAGGTAAGACACCATGGTGTGTGCACCTGTTTCCATGATGATACTAAATGTTACATCCATTTTTATTATTTCCCTTGACAAAAAAGAGTTTTGGTTCCATTTACAGACCTCAAGAAAAACATTCTCGTGGCTATTCAATACCAGTTCATCAAAAGTCCTGCCGACCACAGTCACTACGCTTCCACTTTGCTGCAGATATGAAGAACCCTTGTTTAGCCAGATTATTACCCCAAAATAACATTTAGAAGAGAATGCATTTTTCATACTCACATTATCTGGAGTTGGCTGTGACTTGTAGTAAGGTGAAACAGTTCCATGGGCAAGTCCTGAACAAAATTCCTACATTGCAAGAAAATTCAATATACTCACATCAATGAATTTTCTAAATGTCTATGAAATAAAAAAACAAAAAGGTCCGAGAGAGTTTATACTTTTATATTGCTAGCGGATGGATCTGACTCGAGCAAAAACTTGGAGTTTAGATTGTTGTTGAAAGCAGCAACCTATAAATAACTTGATATTAATCACTGTGGATTGTAGCTTTATCGGTAAATCAAGAAATGCATAGCCTACAATTATAAGAGCTTATTCAGACAACTTACAACAGTTTTCTTTGCATCTTCTATCCCGAATAAGGTCAAGAATGGCATTGCGAGGTTTTCATTTGATATGTCGATATATATAAACATGAGCTGCATGGTATTAGCATAAACATAAATGCAAGACAGGGTTTACTAAATTCATTTGGCTTTTTAAGAGATTTGGTATTGGAAAAATACCTTTGATTTGAACTCTCTAGCAATATCTTCTAGAGGCAGAGCAAGAGTTTCAAAGTCATCAGTCTTCGAAAAGACCATAACCTAACCAAGAATGATACCGCAACAGTATAAGCGAAAATAAAATAACAACCAACAGCGATCGAATGAAAACTGGCATCAGATACAAGTTGAAAATGATGAAACTTCTCACCTGAAGCTTGACTGGACTGGCGTAAACACGAACGGTGTTGGATTCAGTCAATCTTGTAATCAGCGGGAATTTATTACTGTTCAGAAATTCCAATATCTTCTCTGCTTGCCAAGGTCCATCTACATGACCAATACAGAAGACTCATTATTTGGACAATATTCATGCATACTACAATATTAACACAACGAAAAACATTTTCAAACTTATTAAATATCAGGGAGCTTACCGTATGCAGTGTACCTTTCGGCCTCACTTTTAACCATTCCAACAAACACATTGTTGGTTTTAAGGTTAGGGAAAAGAAGCTTAGCAACATCACTACTGCTTGTTTCTACAAACTGGATTTCATCGTCTAATGTCGCAGCTTTCACAAATTCATCATGTTCAGGAGAATCCTGAACAAACAATGTATCACAATGCCATTAAACAAACCAGTCTTAGTCTAAACAAACAGAATCCACCAAATGATCAACATCTAAATACCTCAGACTTCTCGAATAAACCGACAATGAAAGTATGATGCTTGTTCAGAAATCTTGAAGCTTCATCAACTGTACTGAGTTTCAAAGTTGGCGCACCAGTCTTCTTCTGCACCCATATCACTATATCCTCTCTGGACACAACAATCAAACATTTTCAGATGCTTCCTTAAGCTTAGTCTCTATCATTAGACCCAAAATTGAAACTCTAAAACATAGCATTGCAAAACAAATCTTCTAATCTCAACACTCCAAAACTCAAGTCTCTCACAATCGATAACGAAACTAGCAAAGCAAAATTAGGGTATTGAAGCAACTCACGAGGAGAATCCACCAGTGTAAGCAATCGATTTGCCATTGACAAACAAAAGAAGCGTAGGGAAACCCTTGATCTCGATCTCCGACGCGACTTTCGAATACCTTTCGCCGTCGATCTTCGCCATCACAACCGGATTACCCATCTCCTTCAAACCCGTCGCTGCTTCCGCAAATCGCGGCATTAACTCAGCGCTCCTCGCGCACCACGGCGCGTAACCCAACACCATCACGTACTGGTTTCCATCGATCAACCTCTTCGTATTGTCTCCGTTGAGTTCCAGTACGATCCTCTGCGCTTTACTCACCGACTCCGCTTCCGATTGTTGCTCCGGTCGCTCTTCTTGTAATTGATCGTCCACCGCAAGTAGCTGCTCCAGATCGTTTAGTTCTTCATCGGATCCGGCTTCGACGGTGACATCGGAGGAATGGGTCACGACGATTAGGAGGAAGAAGAGGAAGAAGGTGAAGATTGAGAATTTAGAAATGGGTTTTGGTTTCGTCGACATGATTGTTAATGGGTTTTCGTCAGATTTTGAAAAGTGAAGGAAGAAGAAGAAGAAGAAGAGAGAGAGATCGGAAAAGTGAGTGCAAATCTGAGCAGCATTTGCGGCGGGAGGCTTTTAGACGTGGAGATTGGTCGTTAATTGGAAACTAATTAAATGTTATTGTTTTAAATTTTGACTAGTGATCAATTATGAAGAAAGATTTTTTGTTTTTATGGTAAGAGAAGAAACAAAATACTACTTACTATTATTAATTCTTTCTTCTCTTCAATTATTTTTGTTTGGACATTTAAAACCCAATATCTGATACTCGAGATAAACATTTTGATTCTGTTAATTCGATAATATAACCGAACAATTCGAAATGGCAAACTATAAAATGAATAGAGTGGACGTTTGGATACCAGTTAAGCTCACTTCAGATGTTTTGGATTTTTTAGGTTTGGTATAAAAATTAATTAAAAGTTTTTGAAAGTATCTAAATTACTCATAGATATATATATAAAAAAAACTAATAGACTAGAGAGTTCGGAAAAAAAAAAAAAACGTTGCCTAAAACAGTATTGCTAAATTATTAATAACCGTGAACAAAATATCAAAGTGCGTGTACACAAACAAACCAACAATATTTAAAGATTCGGTCCGAGATAATAGTAGAAAATAAAGCAAAGATTGATTGACAATCGTCGCTGGTCGTGGTGGTGCAGGGTTGTTTGTCGTCGGTGGTGGTTTACATCAATTTACAATTCTTCTTTACTTCATGTAACGGCTATATTCCAGAACTACCATTAATACTTCTCTTTCTTCGCCTTTTTCTGACCATATTTGACTTTCCGCTTTTCGTCCTTCGATTTCTGTCGGTTGTCATCCATCATTTTGTCGACTTTAGCGGAAAGCTCCGCTTTTGCTACGCCGACTTTCTTGCAACTTTTTCGGTGTTGATAGCCAGTGATCTCGTAATACTCAATCTAGTAACCGATAATCGATATATACCGGCGCATAATTTGTTCAATTTTTTTTGACTAAATTATTTTTGGTAAAAAATGCATATTTCTTAGCCGTTAAAAAAAAAGATTTAGTTAACTTTAAAAAAAAATTGGATATTAGTTCAGATTTCAGTTCGGATCCAATATTACTTTATTACCTTTTAACCCATTCGGATATTTCTCTAAAAACTGAATCCGATCGGAATCCATTTTTGTGGGTCGAATTCTATTAGAGTTTCGGTTTCTGTTTTTCTCACAACCTTAAAAGCTGGGCTTCCATTTCTTTCGGCCCATTTAGCTGCAAACCGAAACAGCGAGAGACTACACTAATTTACTACTACTAAGAGCATCCACAACCAAGAGCTTGGTGTGGATCTCATCCAATTGAATAATGATTAATTTAAGTATTGTTTTTGTGATTAAGACTCATTAAAATTTATGTAATTTTTTGTTGATTAACCATATACTCAAGTATCAAAATAATAAAAAAATAATTTCTAATTTACAAAAAATAAAATGAAAGAAAATTAAATTAACATATATAAATTCGAATTTTTTTTTAAAACTTGAATTTATTAAGTTTCAAATATATAACATAGCTGAAACGCAATCTCAAATCTCCATTCAAGAGTTGCCTTTGACGAGCAGGTTGTTGTTGTTGTTGAATCTCTGTTATCACAGCATAATTATCAAAACTAGTTAAAACAAGGCATAGTCTAGTCAATTACAAACTTGGTTTTAGTGTAATCTAGAAAAGCTATATCTCAGATCAGTAAAGAGCATTGGACATACCTTTACTTGGGCAATTAAGTAATCTATGTTTCATTAAGACAAGGTTCTGGACAAAATAGAACAAGAACACAAACATCTTCACACGTTTAATCATTGTTCTATAACCTACATGGAGAGAGAGAGAGAGAGGGCTAATACAAAACGTACTTGTAGATCAAAACCTCAAAATTCTTTTACCTTGCACTCTAGTTCCATCTCTTTGTTAAGCTCTTTCTGAAGATTCATCACCAGCCTCAACATTTGCATACACTTCCTCAATTTTCTTCTTGCAAGCTTCTTCTTACTATCTGCATCAAAACAAAACAAACCCACAAAATTTCTCACTCAATCGAACACTAACACTTAAATCAAAACAATGACCAGACTTTCTCCAGCTAAAGTATCTATCTTTTGAAATTGTCTAGAGACCCAAAGCGAAAAACTGACCCAAGCGGGGTTTCTTTTTACATCGCCACAAGATAGGCTGACTAAACCGTCTTCACTCATCAGTCAGTTTCTTCTTCCTAAACACACTCAAATCATCACAAGTTCCAGACAATGGATAGTCTTGGCTCAACCTAGATTGAGCTTCTTCACCATCAACAAAACCAGAATCATCATCATCATTACGAACACACAATGAATCACCAAAAGAACTAGAAGAAGAAGAGGCTTCACACAAAACCACCTCTTCTTGTAACAACTCATCTCTTGGATTCCCACACTCCATTATATCAACTTTTACATCTTCCGATTTCTGTTTCTATGCAGATGAATCCGTTTCAGATCTTGGCTTTGCTTTAAGCGCCATAAGCAAGCAAAGCCTTCAAGACTTAAACGTTTTGTTCTGTTACAATCAAAAACAAAATCAGAAAATCGTATTGAGGCAATGAGATTAGACCCAAGTAGCAAAAAAGCATTCAACTTTGATAAAGCCACGAAATTTTGATTCTTACTGATTCCAAAAGCCTAAAGTGATTCAATCCTATAACAAAATTGGAGTGATTCGCTGATATTTAACATCGATGGCCTTTGCAAAAATCGACCCGAGTAACCAAATTCCCAGGCTAGTAGCTTTAACCGATCGGTGAACAAATCAGATTAAAATCGAAAGAAAAAATTTAAGAGTTATTTCAAATTCGAATCGATCAAAGCCAAACATAGAAGAAGAAGAAGATGATGAATTTCATGTTCTGAACTCTGAAAAATCACCGAGAAAAAACAAAAAAGGGTCCGATTAATCATTGTGACACGCGTCCTTTTTTGAGACGTCTCAATAATCTCTTTTAGCTGAGACGTTTCTTCTTAAAAGTGAATAAATAATTTTGTTTTTTGTTTATTAAATTGCTTGAGACTCCCCAAAACTCACGGTTACAGCATTCCAAGTTCGGAATTGTTATATTTAGCTTCTCTCCATCGTTATCCTAACAATCACAGGTCTGAAAACGACGTGGACACACGTCACATACATCTTTACTACAACTCTGATGACTCATCACTCTCTTTACTGCTCCAAAATCAGAACAGAACAGAGCCGACCCATTTATGATTTACTATTATCTCGTACATGTTACAAAACGATAGTCACCAAAAACAAAGTTAAAGATAAGAAGAAGCTCTAGCGTCGACTCTGTTTCTTTCTTTTTTCCCCTTGAATCAGAAAGTTTTGAGTCTTGTTAGATAATAAAAGAAGATGTTGGAAGGGAAAGCGAAGGTGGAAGAGACAGACATGCCAATGAAGATGCAAATGCAAGCAATGAGCTTTGCTTATCAATCTCTCGATCTTTTTGATGTCTTTGACTGTAAATCCATCGCTGCTCACATCAAGAAGGTATGTATCAAAGATTCTTTGAGGAACAAGAAGTATCTACACTCTTGTTTTGTTTCTTCTCTTGCTAATATATAACTTAAACTTTGGTGTAATTATATTCAATCAGGAGTTTGATGAGAGATATGGAAGTGGTTGGCAATGTGTGGTTGGATCTAATTTTGGGTGTTTCTTCACACATTCTAAAGGAACTTTCATCTATTTTCACTTGGGGACCCTCGACTTTCTCATCTTCAAAGGCGCCACTCTTTAGTTTCTAAATTATGTTTTCTTTGTGTTTTTTTTTTCTTCTTGTAAACTCAAAGTAGCCTTGTTTTGTTTTTGTTTTTTGTAAATGGATCTTGTTTCCAATAAAATTGTGAGATCTTGTATCTAAAATGACTATATATGGCTTTTGGGATTAAACAATATAACATATCAAGTTGCTTTTGGATCAATGCGTATCAGGTTACATGAATTCGAAACTGTTTGGAAGAGAATTTAATCCCTAAGGAGAGACATGGATTCAAACTCTTTGAACTCACTTTAATCGTAATAAAAATACATATAAACCTATGCTATAAACAAATCTTAAGAAAAAAAATTCAAATGTGAAAAGTGTATGAATATCTTATGTGTTAACACTATATAAATAGTAAAGTGAAAACTCAATCGTATGCTCTCTTTTGTTCTAAATGTAAACATATCATCTCAAAATATTAACTTAAATCCTAATTTTGCTTATATAACTGTAAATGATAAACTAATCGAGGGAACGTATCTGTTAGTTAGTTAATAATTTAATAAGGCATAAAACAGAAGTCAAATCTTTAACAAAAATAAAAAAGAAAACAGAAGTCAATCTCAAAAACCTATTCTGGATTTACCATATACTCTCGTCTCGAGTATTATTATTACAACACGATTTCGTTAGTTTTCTTCTTAATTTATACTCTACAACAACATCAAAGAACTCTTTCTGTTTTCTTCTTCTTTCTTTATGTCTCTTCCTCCTAAGAACTCTTTGTTTCAAGAGGAAAAGTCAGAGAGATTGAAAAACAAAGAGCCTCTAATTAGGTTTAAGAAGATTATGGAAATGGTGAAAGACCAAGAAAGCTACCAGTCAAGATTGTTCGATATCGAGAACAAGAAGGAGAAGAACTCATCATTTTCACGACGTCAAGTCAAGAGATGGAACTCAGATTCCGCATTGAGAGTCGAAGATCCAGATATTGAAGATGAAGCTGTTTTCAAGAAAACCGCGGCCTCGATTGTACGGCCAGTTTTACCTTTTAGACCGCCTTTGGCTAAGGATGAGCCTCCTCAACCGCGTGGAGCAACCGATCAAGAATCACAAGAAGAGACAGGCAAGGGAGATAACATTTTGTATCCATGTTTACAACTTTTCTCTTATAATAACTAGGTTTCTTGGGTTACAAGATTTGCTACAGAATAAGTTGTTTTTGGTTACTTGATTTGCAAGTTAAGACTATAATGAGGGATTTTTGAACAAAGAAAGCTCATATTATTGCATTCTATATATGTTACAGGAAATGAACACATGAAAGAAAGGTTTGCAAAATTGCTATTAGGAGAAGACATGTCAGGAGGAGGCAAAGGAGTTTCGTCAGCTTTAGCATTATCAAACGCAATCACAAATCTTTCAGCTTCTGCGTTTGGAGAACAACGACGTTTAGAGCCAATGTCCGATGATAGAAAAGAACGGTGGAGAAGAGAAATCGGATGGCTTCTTTCTGTTACTGATCATATTGTTGAATTCTCTCCAACACAACAAACTAACAAGAATGGATCTTCCATGGAGGTTTCTTAAAATATTCTTCTTCCTTCTTGTTATGGTTTCAGAGATAGTTTTTATTGTCTATGTCTGTGTCAGAATCTAAATCTGAATATTTTCTTGTAGATAATGACTACAAAACAGAGAACGGATCTTGTCTACAACATCCCTGCTCTTAAAATACTCGATGCGATGCTCATTGTAAGTCATTAAGAATTGCTTCTTGCATTGTCATCAACAAATTAACAAGATTCTAAGGTTTGTAAAATGTTTCCAAACTTTGCAGGATTGTCTTGATAAATTCAGAGATCAGGATGAGTTCTATTACATCGCAACTGATTCTCCAGAATCTGAAAGCAGTATATCGACTAGGAGCGACGATAAATGGTGGCTTCCGACAGTGAAAGTTCCACCTAATGGCTTATCCGAAACATCCAAAATGTTTCTACTAAGTCAGAAAGAGTGTGTGAGCCAAGTGCTTAAATCCGCAATGGCCATAAACGCTGAGGTCTTATCTCAAATGGAGATCCCTGAGAGCTACATTGACTCACTTCCTAAAGTATAAACCCTAAACACTAGATTCTGAGAGCTTACCATTCCCTTTTGATTCGGTATCCTTATCGATTTTTTCTTTGTTCTGTTTTGCTTTGACAGAAAGGGAGAGCTAGTCTTGGAGACACGATCTACAGAATGATAACATTAGAAATGTTTGATGCAGAGCAGTTCCTTCTTGAAATGGATTTATCATCAGAGCACAAGATTCTTGATCTAAAGAACAAATTCGAAGCTTCGGGTGTGATATGGAAGAGAAAGATAGTGCAGAAAGACAACAACAAGTCGTCTCCATGGAGTACTAATTTGAGTATGGACAAGAGACAACAGTTAGAAGAAAGAGCAGAAACAATTTTGCTTCTTATCAAACAAGGATTCCCAGGGATCTCTCAATCCACACTTGACATCAGCAAGATCCAATTCAACAAAGTAATCAATCAAACAAATCTATGTCAAATCACTTTAATCTTTAGTTGTTTGTGTTGTGTCTTAAGAAATTTTGTTTTGCAGGATGTAGGGCTAGCTATATTGGAGAGTTACTCGAGAGTTCTTGAGAGTGTGGCGCACACGGTAATGTCAAGAATAGAAGATGTTCTTGAAGTTGATCTGCTAACTCGTGAACCTGAAATCGCGGTTCTTAAGAGATATATAGAGAAGGAAGAAGAACAAAACTTTTGTCTACTAGAGGACAGACCAACAAAGCACAACCCTTCCAGCATTTCACTGTCTGAGGTAATGCAATGGGGTATGGAAGCTTATGAACCGCCGAAGAAAGAAAAAAGCGATGCAGCGTTCAAAGATTCAGGCAAGAAACTGTTGACAAGAGTGTCAAGCATGATCATGGCTAACAACAAGAAGACTAGTTCTTATCTTGAATCTCTTGGAACTGCAAAGAGTCCAACCGCAGGACGATACGCTTGAAAAACAAATTTCTTTTGTAAAATTAGGGAAGCGGAAACGTTTGAAAATGTAACAGAGAAACAGAATATACATAAATTCATTTAAAGGGATTGCAATATTGAGAAATGTTTTATGGATTTAGAAGGAGAAAGAGAAAGGTAACATGAATTTAAATTCAGAGCTTTCCGCGAGGACCGAGCTTAGGTGGCTCTTGAGGGCCTCTCTTGATTGGAAGAACCTCGCCGGTGGACGATGCGCTGACATAAGTAAGCAAAGAGCCTCCTCCAATAATCAAGAACTTGAGAAGCAATCCTCTCTTTGTGAATGGTGCAGCGAATGTCTCAAAGAACTTGCTCTACAAGTAAACCAAAGCAAAGAAGAGATCACTTCACAATGCTCTTTTTGGAGTACAATAAAAGTCTATTTTAGGTTTTTGAGATGAACAAACCTGAAGAGGGTTGTATGGAGAAGGAGCATCAGAACCGTATACGTCCCATTGACCTGTTGTGTTTCCCAAATCTTCTAAGTCAAAGTATACACTTTTGTCTCCATACTTAGCCACCACACCACCAGCCCTATAATATATAAAGAACAACCTCAAGCTAACTGATTACAAGAGAGGCAAATCTCAAAATCAAATATTTCTTAGGCATTTTCACCACTACATACACATTTCTGCTAGCAAAAATCTATTAAAAAAAGGTTAGATTTAGTGGATTTAGTAATGAATTTTGAGTTCCAATTTTTAGTGTGGATTTAGTAGCATTTTAACCTAAATTAATAGCCCTATAATATGAAAACAATCTCAAGCTAATTAATCAAGAGAGAAAAATCTCAAAATTAAATATTGTTGGCATTTTCATTACTATATACACATTTCTGGCAGCAAAAATCTACACAAAAATGTTAGATTTTAGTGGATTAATATGAAGTAATGAAATTTGAGTTCTAATTTATAGTGTGGTTTATGTAGTATTTTAACATAAATTGATAGGTCGATGAAGAGCTTTACTTACCTGATGGATTTGGGTTTGAAGCTTAAGCGGGAAGGCTTGATGGAGAGCTTAGCTCCGGCGAGTGAGCTGCCGCCGAGGCCCTTAACGGCGGCGGATGGTTTCACGGCGGCGACGGTTGCAAGAGACGCCATGAGCTTCGAGCACTATTATTATTTTTGTTGTGTGTAACAAACTAACAATAGGTGATTTGGAATTTGTTTAAGATGATAGCATTTGGTCTCAAGATGAGTGGATTTTGATCTTCTTCTGACGTGGCAAACTGAGATTTAGTCTCGAAGATTGTCTTGTGCCAGTTAGAAACTGCCACGTGGAATTTTGTAAGATAAGGCTATCTTCTAACTAAAACAGTTCCTGACTTCGTATGGATTTCTTTTAGTTTGTCACAGATTGAAAACGTATTTTAGTCCCTATATTTATATAGATTTCGTATTTGGGCCCTTGTTTATGTTAATTTCGAAAGAATGCCCAAATGCGTTTTTGGTATACGGAAAAACCCAGCCGGTCGCAAGTTCCATGAACCACCCCTCCTATAGGTCTTATTCGTCCCAACACCAATCACAAAGTAGTCATATGCATCTCATTATTATTAGTTTTTTCACAGATTTCTGAATTATCACTTTATTTTGGGATGTGAATCATGTGATTTTCGTCTCAGTATAATAGTACAGATCCAAAACATGAATAGTTAACTTTAACACAAAAATGTAGTTAAATAACCCGTGTGTCAAATTTGGCTTCTATTGGTGGTGGATGGTAAGATGGCAAAATAAATTTCGTTTTCTACAATTTATGTCTCATTCTATGTCTATCAATATTGTACTACATTGAAAAGAGCTTTCATAATCGATAACAAAAATATTTTATTGGAAAACAACTCACCAATAAAATAGTTTAATTTTTTTTTTGAAACTTTAACTAAATAGATAGCCATTTTCATTGGATCTATAGTGTGGCCTGATGTTCTTTAACAGAAAAAAACACAAATATCCTTCCATCATAAACGACTAAAAATATGTTTTGTCATTAGAAAACGGAAACGAAACCGTGAAAAATTCTAGATCTTCACCTCATAATCTTTCTAGTATATGAAGTCAGATTTTAGTTATTCCAATTTGAAAGAATATATTTTCTTCCTAACATGATTGAATTGAGGCACATATCTACTTGTGTGTTATCAATTGCTATAAAAAAAAGTTAATTAGGAAAAGCAAGAGGAGCGATTGTCCAAAGTCCAGTAATAAGAAAATAACCTCATGAAATGATTTTTTGTAGACTTTGTAAACAAACAATTAAGAGGTCTTTACATATATGCTGGGTCTATATAACTCATTCTGAAAAACCACACTAATTAAGAGGTCTTTGACAAAGTACTTAAAAAAATAACAACGGCTAAAAATATTTTGTTTTACGGGTACTTTAAATTATTTATCGTAACCAAACAAAAAGAGTTTAAGTGAAGTAGAATCAAATTTAGGTTTTGAATCTGGTATAAAGACAATGAGAAGTAGGGACATCAAAACATGAATGAGAGGACAAGATTCCACCAGAGAGAGGGGATCTAATTGACCCCTAAGACTTGGGAGAGACAATAAAGAGAGAAGAGGAGAGACGTCTTCTAATTGGAGTTTATCACGTGACGGAATCTATTGGAATCCACAACATAAGTCACTAGGCTCTGTCCTTTTCCACACATGTAGAGAAAATCTCGGAGATTCCAAACTTGTGGAGAGAAAGACATAGAGATGTGACTGGCCACCAATAAATAAATATATTTAGACAGATCTTGCGGTAAATAACTATTGCTAATGCATTGGATCCTCCGAATTGCTAGCTGCATGCCGCAACTATTTCCTTAAAAAACTCCACCTACATGAAATTTCGAATCGAATTACATTGGGAATGATAATAACAACACTCGACATCTAGACCATTCAACTTGTGTCAATGTGTTATGAACAACTTAACACTCCCTAAATTTGACATAATTTTTCAGAAATAAAGAACACTATAGAATACTCCATCCGTTCCAAAAAGATAGATGTTTAAGGTTATGCACACTTATTAAGAAAACGCATTGATTTCTATGATTTACAGTTTTCAATAAAGTTTAACCAATAGTATTTCAGTATTTGTTTTGGAATTTGTAAAAATGCATAGAAAACAGTAAAGCTCTATTTTTCTGAAACAAAGTTTTTATCTTTTAGGAACAGATGGAGTACTAAATTCTTATAATAAAGAGAGTGTTAAGTAGTATATTGTTTAATACATATTCTAACCTTTTTTTTGTTTCACATATTCTAACTTTAATCATTCATTTGTACTCCCTCCGTTGCATATTAGTTGTCGTTCTAGGTGATTTCACGTCAATTAAGAAAACATTTAAAAAATCTGTTTTACCCCTAATTAATGTGTTTTTCATTTGATATATGTAGTTAATAAGGTAAAAGAATATGAAAAAAATCGAAAAATCAATCATAAATTTGTATTGAAAATGTAAAACGACAACTAATTTAATACAAAATAAAAAGCGTAGAATGATAATTAATATGAAACGGAGGGAGTAGTAACCGGTAAGGTTGCCAAATATAGCGCCATCAATGACTCCTCATGCATACCAAGAACCATTATTATATAATAAAGATTCGATGCATACGAGGACAGAAATGTTCCGGTGCACGCGCAATGAAGATCCGGTACGTTTAGGGCAAAAAAATATGAATGGTACGATGTATACGATTACGTTTGCTTAATTATAGAAAATAAAAATTTATGATAAACCTGTCGAGTTGGACCCAAATAATCAAATTCCACAAGATAGACTTTACACATAATATTGAGCTACGAGTGTTTGACGTCAATATATTAGCTCAAAATTGACGATAAACATACACGTGAAACGAAAGGAAGTTGTTTAAACAAAAAGAGATATTGCATGCCAACTTGGAAGTTTAATTTATTTCAATCACAACTTCACAAGTTGTGAGAATTGGTTATTTCTCTCAAAACAGATTTTATTTATTAAAAATTGATCCATGTTACGCATTGTAGAATAAGACAAAATGAAAACGATCGTGACTAAATAAATGCATAATAACCAATAGTTCTCGCTGTCTTCATGAAACTGATGAGGAATCCAACATAACTAATTGCAAGTTCCGAGGATTTGCTTTGCTTTATTAGGATTCCTTCAAAGTTCAATAACGTTCATCTTGGAAGATGTCAATAATATACCGCTCGAAAGAAAGTGAAGGATTAAAAAAATGAATACTATGATGAAATGATATCTTAAACATAAATTTTTTAATTACTCGTATTTACTCCTATTTTGACTGGTATTAGATAATTAGTTTATAAAAAAAAACTGAAAATGGAAATAATTGGGAAAAAAATAACCGAAAAAGAAACAAATTTTTTTTTTCCTTTAAAAAATCACTAAACCAAAAAAAAGAAAGAAAAAGGAGTAAAATTTACACATCAGATGCACGCACTGAAAAGATATTCTTTAACAAAATATATTTTGTTGTTAATTAAAAGATGAAAACAAATAAAAAATATAACGAGAGGAGCTGACCCCACTCCTTTAAATGTGGGTCCACCATTCCTCGTCACAAGGGCCTATATAAAGACCCAATGCGACTCTTCTTTCTTCCATCAAACTCGCTTCATTATATAAATCAAAGGTCTAAACTCTAGACATTGTGAAACACACATAGAGAAAGAGAGAGATATTAAAAGAAAGAAAGAGAATGGGTAGATGGGCAATCGCAGTACACGGTGGTGCCGGAATCGACCCTAATCTTCCGGCGGAGAGACAAGAACAAGCCAAACAGCTTTTGACTCATTGTCTCAATCTCGGCATAGCAGCTTTATCTTCTAATGTTTCCGCCATTGACGTCGTTGAGCTCGTCGTACGTTTCTCTTCTCTCACAATCGTTTTGTTTTTAATTTCTTCTTCGGTGTTTGTTGATTTTGTTTTTTTAACGACACAGGTGAAAGAATTGGAGACGGATCCTCTGTTTAATTCAGGACGTGGATCTGCTTTGACGGAGAAAGGAACGGTGGAGATGGAAGCTAGCATTATGGATGGTACAAAGAGACGATGCGGTGCCGTTTCGGGTATTACCACCGTGAAAAACCCAATCTCTCTTGCTCGTCTCGTTATGGACAAATCTCCCCACTCTTACCTTGCTTTCTCCGGCGCCGAGGATTTCGCTCGCAAGCAGGTTCATATATATTTACCCTTTCCACTTTTTACTCTTAACCACTCGGTTTAAAAAATTTCGCTTAACCGAAATTTTGATTGGTTCTAGGGAGTTGAAATTGTGGACAATGAGTACTTCGTCACGGAAGATAACGTTGGGATGCTTAAGTTGGCCAAGGAAGCTAACTCCATCTTGGTATGTATATAGTGATTTTTGACTTAATCTGCACCGTCGATTTATTCATCAAATGCTAAACTCTTTTTCTTTTTTGGTTTGTTTTTTCTCCAGTTTGATTACCGGATTCCACCGGTAGGATGTGCCGAAGCAGCAGCAACGGACAGTCCAATCGTTATGAACGGTCTTCCGATAAGCATTTACGCGCCGGAGACAGTCGGATGCGTAGTGGTGGACAAGGAAGGACGGTGCGCCGCAGGAACATCGACCGGTGGTTTGATGAACAAGATGATGGGGAGGATCGGAGACTCGCCACTCATAGGAGCAGGCACGTACGCGTCGGAGCTTTGTGGTGTTTCGTGTACCGGAGAAGGAGAAGCCATCATAAGGGCAACTCTAGCTCGTGATGTGTCGGCTGTTATGGAGTATAAAGGACTTGGGCTTCAAGAAGCGGTTGATTACGTCATTAAGCATCGGCTCGATGAAGGATTCGCTGGACTCATCGCTGTGTCGAATAAAGGAGAGGTGGTTTGTGGTTTTAACTCTAATGGGATGTTCAGGGGATGTGCAACTGAGGATGGGTACATGGAGGTTGCTATGTGGGAGTGAAGAGAGGTGGCTTAGTGTTTGATTAGTGTGGTCTTAATCAATTGTTAGTCTATTGAGTTGGTTATTATTCATCATAGTAATTTAGTTATTCAGTATTTATGTGTTTATTGTGGTTCTTGATTTGTCAAATTTAAGATTTCTTCATCTGTCTCTGGCTCATGGTTAGGTAAACTGACCTGTCAAGAATTTGCAACTAAAATGGAGAATGATTGCATATTTATTTATAGAAGAGATTAATCAAATTGAGATGGAATGAACTAACCTTTTCTGAATCCAATCTCCATCAATTTCTGAAGATAGTCTCTGAAAGTTTCAAGCACTGCTCTTTCCTGCTCCATGTATATATCTGTTTCTTTACACTGAGAATCTTCCACTCCATTGTATTGTGCATCTATAAGTTCGATCAATCTTCCACATGATTGTATTTCTTCTTCCACATTACGGCTCAAAGACTCGCTCGATAGCTCAATGCTGATGTTGTCTTGCTTATCATCATTAGGGTTTATACATATCCCCTCCTGGTCTTTTAAGCCTGTTTGCAGCTCTATCACAATAGTCGCGAGATTTTAAAGGAAGCATCATATAATGAAACTAAGCAAGGCAGAATGGTGGATCTAATGAAGTTGAGTTTGTGTAAGAAACGATTGATACCTGCATTGGCTCTAGCAGATTCAGATGCTGCTAAGAGAAGTGAGCATATATCTCCCAAGTCGGGAAGACGTCTGGTGGTATATCCCAACCGCGACCTTTTCTTTCTGATGTTACATGAAATCCAGTCAAATATCTTGAGTATAAGGTGAAGGAAGAGGATATATCAATTAGAAAATGCGAAAACCGAACCTGTAAGGAAGCTTCGGAGAGCTAGTCATAGGGGAATGCAGAGCTTTTAGAACAGAATTCTCAGGTATTGAACTTAGAGGAGCTGAACGAGAATTCCTCTGCTATTTCCAGACAGAGAGAAAATGAGTCCTAATGGATATAAATCCTAAAAGTGCATATTGTTCTGAAGCAGCTTGTATTGTTTACTTGCCTCAGGTAGCTCTCGGTATTTTTTCCTCTGTAGGTAACTGTGAGAAGCAAATCCAGAAGCATTGTTCATAAAACCAGCACCATGGTGGCTACTAAAGCTGACATTGTCTCGGTTAGTAGAAATGATTCCTTGAGCATTGACATTGTAATTGTTCTCAGGCTTCGTCTTGTTTAGTCCCCAGGCAAAAACAGAAGGCTGGAACCTCTGACTGACATTCTCGCAGTTGATGCATTTGCAATTATCTGAGCACAGGGCATTAGCCTGAAAGCATTCACAGTACTTCTTCAAACACTTGGTTCTTTTGCATTTGCAGCCTCTCGAACTCGAACGCAATCCAAGTTTCGTAACAGGTGCAGCCTCATACTACAATACAATTTCAGATACATACAAATCACTAAATCAGGTTAACAACATAATGCAATTAGATGTCCACTGCTTTCTGATAGTGCTCGTCTCACAAAGCGATAGGTTTGACGAACATACCTGCTTGTCAATTACACTGTTAGTAGACTCTCCATTGAAGGTATTTGGATAGCGATCTAACACATTAGCCAAAGCTGCTTCTCTGATATCACAGTTGTCAGAGTTGTTATGACAATCAGCACAATCACAGTCGATACAGAACTCTCCTGATGCAAAGCAGTCACAGTACCTAATAACCAAGAGACGTATTGTCAAACAAATATTCAGTCCTGCATCAAATCAACCTTAATCTCCAAGTAGTATTGATCTATGCAACATTGGATTCATTCGCATCTCTATAAGGCTTAACACAATACTAAATCTGGTGATGCTAAAGAGATAATCTTACAATTTTAGACATTTGGACTGCCTACAGCGACATCCTTTCTGCTTCTTCCAAGTAATGCCTTTCTGATCTGTTGGCTCTCTGCTTCAAATTAGAGACCAATCAACATCAGAGAGCAACATAATCTAGCACAAGTCCTTATAGATCATGATCGTGAATCTTCTGGAACGAAATTATTCAATACAACAAGCAGATGTAACGAAAATTGGAAACAATACCGAGAAATCGGAGGAAAAAGAGCAAGTTCTTTGATAGGCGACTCCGAAGATAACTCTAATTTTGTGAAAACGAGCTCCCTATGGTTCTTCTCTGCCGCGATCGCGCCGGACTCTATGTGACCGATCATATCGATCATTCACGTAGTCTCCGAACAAGTTGATTCCTCGATTTGGCGTACCGATTTGAGAATGATGGGTGAGAAATCCTTAGAATAGCGTCGAGATTCATAGATCTAATCCAAGTGTACGGAGAGAATCGCCATGGCTAGCAGATATGAGAAGGAAATAGATTGATGGATCCTAATCGGAGACGATGATTGTCTCTAGCATCTAGGGTTTTTCCCCAGAATCCAAACGATTTTCTGAGAAGAAGGAGCCAAGGAAATTTACAAAATGGAGAGAGTGATCTTGGAGGGAAGATATTTTGTTTCATTTGCTTTATGTGGCCGTTGGAGTTATTGGAATCTAATTTCATGAATATTGTTTGATTGGGCGGATCTAATGTTGGATTGCTGAATTTATTTTGTTGCATCTAAATTTTATTCAATAAAACCTCAAACGAGAATGTTATATGGATTGCGGAATCTAGTTTCATTAAAATAACTAGGTAAACACCCGCGCTACGCAGCGGGATATTTTTTTAGAATATATTTTTATAGATAGGAAATAAACTCTTTATATAATACTACAAAGTTTTACAATCGTGAGATTTCTTAGATTTTGTAATTCATTTATTAATAAAATAACTAACCACCCTATTTTAATAGCTAGAAAATAACCATGTTAACATATATTTGGTCTAGGATGATTCTAAGAACTCTAGACTTGGATTTTAAACGTCTTTGAATTCATCACATTTTGAAAGGTCTATATTCTTTTCTAAACTAAAACAAATTGACGAATATTTAAACTATGTCTAAGTTTAGTCAACCATTAAATTGTTTTCTCTATTTATCATTTTGGTTTTCGAAAAAAGTTTTTTAATATAAACGTTTTAATCATTCAATAGTTCAATTCTTCTAAATTATTAAGATAAAGTCACGGTTTAAGTTACTCTTGGTATGTTTTCAAGTTTTGCAATTTGAATCCTCACATGTTTATTAATTTCTGATTTTTACCTACCGTCCAACGATCTTGGCCAGCTCATCGATCTAATCAACTTCTATTCATAGAGCGTGGTTTGTGCTACATTCAAAGACTGTCGAGCCTTCACATTGATTCCCTGTAGATTTTATTTTTCTGTAAATCCTTCAATGACACGTCTTTTGTCGAGTTACAGTGGATCTTTCATGGCTAGAATGAGCAGAACATGGTAAGATGTCAAATTTGCCGCAAATTTAGAGATTATTGTACATTATAATCTAATTAAAGAAAGGTTAAACAATGTATGTGGAATAATAAAGAAACAAACAGAGCAAAAAACATTAAAAGAGCAAAAAATATCAAAAGCGTATGAGAATTCAGTTATGAAACATCTCTAATCAAGGGAAAGGATGTCATGTAACTGACTTGAACGATCAAGATTAAATGGTTGAATTGGAGAGACTATCTCGGAAGAGTTTACTTATGGAAGTGGCATTTCCGGAAAATCAGTAAGGGACTTATCACTCTGACTGAGTAGCTTTTGGAGTTCTATTAGAACATATTGTCTGACTTCTTCATCTTCGAATTGTAACTCCCTGAAGTGGAATCTTTTACTCTTCATGTGTAAGATATCTTCTCCAAGGTTTTCCAACAATTGTTCCACAGTGTCAGAGGGTGAGCAACTTGACAACATGATAGTAGTATAACAAATAACTCCCGTAACTGTCGTGGGGTTGCCCAGTGGGTTGACTCGTTAATTGCTTCATGCCATTCTTTATCTTCTCGTGCATCCATGGTGTACAATCTATGAGCAAGATAAAGAAAAGGAAAAGTGAATGGTTTTTACAATCTACATATCTGAAATTAATTTGGAAAAAAAGAAACTAAGCGACATGACGTACGATGGAAGTTGGAAAGATTTTTGTGATGTGAGTAACAAGTTAGCAACAAATCGTTTGAGGGAGTATATATGGTTTTTTTTAACAAAGTAATAAATGTTGTACATCAATGTGCCTTTTCGTATTTGATGATACATTTGATATATGGATCTAGGGGTGGGCAAATTACCCGTAACCGAATTACCGAACCGAACCCGACTCAAATTACCCGATCCAAACCGACCCGAATTTATAAAATACCCGATCAGGTTCTATGTTTCTAAACCCGAAAACCCGAATCCGAACCCGAATCCGAACCGATAACCGAACGGGTATCCGAATTAACACAAATATAAATTAAACCAAAGATAATTGGATGTAAGGTTAATATGTTCATGTATTTTAGATAATTTCTATAACTTTTGGTTCATTTGAATATTATGGATTATATTCGGATAAAAATAACTAAATTATCAACATTATTTGAATTTTAAAATTTTGTTTTTGATATTTTCTCGGGTATTTTTGGATAATTCATGTAAAAACTAATAAAACCGAATTTCTTTTTCGATATCTATGTTCATTTGAATTTTTGTGTTTGAAGTTTTTGATCAATTTGAGTTCTGTTCAAATTCATATTTGAAGTACATTTTTAAATAGATTGCACATCAGATATAACCGAACCCGAAGTCATTTTATCCGAACCCGACCCGAATTTATAAAATACCCGATAGGGTACTAAACCCCATTACCGAAATACCCGAAAAACCGAAATACCCGATCCGAACCCGATCGGATATCCGAATGCCCAGCCCTATATGGATCCATAGAATTCAGACTTATTGATTTGCTTGTTTTCGGTACCTTTCGTTACATCGTTTTTTCCACCACTTTATTTGAATGGTATAAGTATGATATTTAATATATTTGTTTGTTTTCAGTACTTTTATTGGATTTATAATCGGTGATTAAATTTGGTCAAAGAGCATTGGATAATCATTAATTCATTTAGTAGTAAATTGATGGGTGAGAAAATGGAGATAATACAGTTTTGTCGTCAAAGTAAAGTGAGGTCTTTTTTCTTTTTAATTTGGTTAAAAATTGATGATTTCGAAGCTCTTTTTCTATTACGGTTAAACTCAAATCGAAACGTGGACCATGAAAAAGAGTCTGAAACCTGAACTTACCGATTTTCCTCATGATATGTTAGCTTTTATGGTTGGGAAAATAGGTGAAGCTTCTCATCCTGAATTTGAAGCTTGCATTTGGTAGAGTGATAAAAATTTATCATCCTTAGATTGTTAAATTTCTTAAAATTCAAGGTGCAATACTGGTTTTGTTAAATTCGAAGGGAAACTATTTCAGATTAAGAATTGTTCTAAAACTGTAACACACTTGGTCGTGGTCTAGAAGCAAGAATAGAAATCAAGCTTATTCCTTTATTTTGCCTCATCACTCCATTAGCAAGCTTGGTCCTATCTTTATTGGTGGCATAACTTGGTCTTGTCATTACACTTGTTGGTGGCATAACTTTCGCTTGCTGTGTTTGTGTCTTGTTGCTTATGTTACCATCCGTAGCTAAAACTTTACTATCATCATCTTTATTACCGAAGCTAAACTCTTCCCTCTCCACATACTGATTGTCTATACCAACAAAACATTTCAAAAATCCATTAACCAAAACCCAAATCTTGATTAAACCAACAAAAATGTGTATTTTGTATAAGAGCATGTGTAACCGTGATACAAATGAAGTATCAATTCAATAAGGTATATTAGAAAAATGAAAAAGTAAGAGAGCGGTAGACAGAGTCTTGTTTTCAATCTCAATACCGTAAGAGTTTTGAACCAAGCTCTTCCGCATGCCATTTTCTAATAGGTTGATTATTCATTTAAATATTTAAATATTAAAAGAAGAAGTTAAATCAAATAAAGTTAATATAATAATGTATACAAATAAATTCAATAGATTTCATTGTTGCTGATGCCCTAAATGACAACTTCTTTAAAATGGGTTTTAGTGATTATGAAATGGGTTACTAACAATATAAGATTTTGAGTCTTTAAAATTAAAATAATTTAGAATGTGACAGTAAAGTTGTTGAAGGACCATACCGTTACTATTCCCCTGAAGTACAGAAATCTTAACATCTTTAGAACCATCGTTATTACCACCGGCGTAATCACCATGGTGGTTTCCTCCTCCACCTCCACCAAACACATCAGAAACCGGTGAAGCACTAGAACTCCATACAAACATATGTATACAAACATATACAAACATTTGGTAGAGTGATAAAAATTTATCATCCTTAGATTGTTAAATTTCTTAAAATTCAAAGTGCAATACTGGTTTTGTAAAATTCGAAGGGAAACTATTTCAGATTAAGAATTGTTCTAAAACTGTAACACACTTGGTCGTGGTCTAGAAGCAAGAATAGAAATCAAGCTTATTCCTTTATTTTGCCTCATCACTCCATTAGCAAGCTTGGTCCTATCTTTTTCTCAGCATTCCATTACTAAATAAGTAAGCATGGTCTTGGTTTTCCTCTCTTTTGAGGTTATTGTCTTACATGTTTGTAGTCGCGGAGGTACATACTAATTACTAAACATTCGATTAAAATTTCAGAGCCTTAAAACCCCAAGAAATCAGTCATCTAATAAATTGGAGGTTAGATGTTTCGATTTTGTTCGAGAAAGCGACATGGCTGATTGAACGAAGAAGACGATGAGAAGAAATTGAAGCTCAATCGATAGATTCGTCCTAAAATCGACAATGACACCGCAAATTTGATAAGGAAGAGATCTGAGATCAAAGAGATGAGATTAGATTTGATAACCGCATATCGGGGGATGTTTGAGGAGATTAGATTTTCTTTTATCAATAAATAAATTAAGCTGGAAAATAAGCTAATGTGTTTAAATTTTTAAGTTTACATGTATTAACGAAATGTTTTGATTGACAAATAAAAACGATGATGTGTCAGCTTTTTGGAGAAGGAATTAGCTGATGTGGCAACGCAGGAGAGACCTCTTCTATTATTATAGTATTGATTTATTTTTTGGGTCAATAAACTTTCATTCAAAATGATGTTTATTTGGGATAGAAATGATTTAACGGTGTTTTTTTTTTTCTTAAGTCCAAATGACATGAGTAAACGAAAACTTTATATGCAATTTAATTCGGTTAGATAATTTTGTTATTCGAATTACCGATGCTCTAATTTGGTTCGATCAACAAAATTGTGGGATTAAGAAAGTAAAAAAAAACAGAGATTAACTTTTCAGTTAAACCCAATAGTTATAGATTTCTTTTACCGTTTTCCCTTTTCAATTTACATCAAGTTGATAATATTTATCGAAAAACTAAATAAGAAACCACACATAATGATTGAAACATGTGGGAGATTTCGACACAAGCCATCTCCTCTCAAAGTTATTTAACTTCAAAAGCTGCAAGTTTCTCCAACGTTTTATTCGTTGTAGAAGAAACCAAAAACAAAAGTTTTCCAACGTAAACCGACGAACGTCTTCCACATATCTAGTCATATGTCTTAAGAAAAATAGTTTATTCATACACTAAGTATGACCAGGCCTGGTGAAGAGCCCCGACCCAGATTTCCTTACACCGCGAACATCCGTCTCGGATACTTCACTTATACCGTGACCGAACCTCTATCAACTTTTGCCTATTTTCTTAAACTTCTTAAAGAGGTTCAACTCTTTCAGTTTCTACGATAACTTAGCTCGTTTAACCAAGTAAATCTAAGAAACTACTTAGCTTACACTAAGCAACATAAACGCAACACAATAACCGACTTAACACGTACTTTGCCATTGCGACATAATCCATACCTTGGTCACTGCCGATATCAGTTTGTCCATGGATTTGAGCTCCGATGCGCACCAAGCAACCGAACCCATTCACATGACTTCTACCGAATACTGCAACTTAACTCGTCTTTACCGAACATTATCCATTCCACCACCTCCCTTGTTACTTAGTCACTCAGCCAACCATCCCCACATGACCAAGTAACAAGAGAGGTGGCATGGATCCTTGTTCCATGCACCACATTCAACAGACTCGGTCTCCGCGACCATCAGACACTCGGTGTCCACGACCATAACACTCGGTCTTCGCAACCATAACACTCGGTCTTCGGGACCATCAGACACTCGGTTTCCGTGACCATTAGATTCGGTCTCCGCGACCATAACACTCGGTCTCCACGACCATAACGATCAATTTTCGTGACCATCACAAACTCATTACCGACGACACTACTGCCATCGCACACGGTTACCGACGATGATACTGCCATCGCAGACGGTTACTGATGACACCATTGCCATCACAGCCCGTTACCGATGACGGTACTACCATCGCAGACTACCAATGACTTTTCTGCCATCGCAGAAGATTACCGACGACTATACTGCCATCGTAGACGGTTACCGATGACTCCATTACCATCGTAACATGTTACCGATGACGATGCTGCCATCGCAGACGCTCACTGATGACTTATATGTCATTGCAGACGGTTACCGACGACTTTACTGCCATCGCAGACGGTGATCAATGACTCCGTTGTCATCGCAGTCGATCACCGATGCCTACTCGATGAATCCCATACTTTCCACGATATAACCCGATCATCCCTTGATGAATCCAAACCATCATTCCAGCCATTCCGCGCCACATTACGGATTGTTTATCTCTCGATGTGCCTCGACGCCGATCACTCATCTCTCGATGCGCCCTGATACTGATGGATCATTCCTCGATGCGTACCAATTCTTCCTCGATGATTACTCGATGAGTCACCATCGTATTACCCATAGACACGATCGGATTGCCCAGAAACTCGATCGGAATCACACAAAAACTCGATCGCCGACACAAACACTCATAACTTCGAAGATCTCTCGATGACTCTCTTCGAAATTGCCTTAGGATTCTTTCCAAGTCTTTTTCGCGTGCCAAAGAAGTGCCTGGAAAGTTTTCCTTATGTTTCCCTTGAGAAACTGGCTTGGAACTGCCCAGATAACTGTTCCCGCTTGTTTTTGCGTCCCAAAGGCTTCGGATAACCGTTCCCGCTTGTTTCACTTGAATTCTAGTGTGTTTTCGCTTAACTGTTTCGCGAAAAACACCTAGATTATTTTCCACTCGTTTATACTAGGAACACTCGATCCAGCTCGGATCCGACAGTCCCACCGCGGACCGCCCTGTCCTGAATCCGACCACGGCCCGATAAAACGGCTTAACTCGGATTCAACTGTCCAATTCAATTTAACGTTGACTTTCCATCTTCGTTGACCTAACGGTACCGCCCAATTCAGATTTTGCTCGTTTACCTCGAGCACTTCATTTCGTGGTGGTCAGTCCGCAGAACGCGGGTGTTACACCTGGCTCTGGGCACAAGCAGAAGAAGTTTGAGCTTTCGGCCTAAAAAAAATTATAAATACTTTCAAGTAATTAACGGCCCCAAAATATACAAAATGTGTACTTTGCGCACTGGTATTAGGCTGGTATATGCTTATTACATGTAATTGTTTAGGAAAACATCCGAGATTTTTTTTTTTTTTTAGAATTTTTGCTTTTTTTTGTCTAAACTTTGTATCATTTTACGTCTAATTATTAATAACTCATTGACGTGGTAGTTTACTTAACAAGTCAATATATATGTCTTATTAAAATCATATAAATTGATTTTTTTTTTACTTTTTTTGGGTCAAATAAATCATATAAATTGATATATTATGAACTGACACTGTTATACAGTTTATGTTCCGTCAAAAAACAAAAACAAAAACAAAATACAGTTTATGTTTGATTTGAATGGTGTATCCGTGTCTGAATAAGCCATTTTCTCACCTTTTTAAATAAGCCATTTTCCCATTCTTTTGAATAAGCCGTTTTTCCCACCTTTTGGGTCAGCAAAAGGCCACTCCTTCATTTGTTTTGTCCAGAAACGACCCATCGTTTCGGCTCTCGCTATCTGACTATTTTTAATAGATATATAATTTCTCTATAGAGTTCATACCTATGTTTGAAGCCAACAGATATTTTCTTCTTTTATAAAATTATTAGTCCACGAGAACCCATCTCTCTCTAGTCTCTATTAGTCCTCTTTCTTTCTTCACCAACTCAATCACTTACTCCATGCATCTCTTTATTAGCTCTCACTGATCTTTTCTTAGCATTTTTTTTATACCACTAGTTCGTTGAAGTTGAATTCTTGACTGGTTTAAGACACGACTAGCTGAAAAATGAGTTTAGGTAATGAAAGAGCAACAACAGCTTCTTCTCAAGTACATAAGCCCAAGGATATAGATTGGCAAATGCTTGATAAATCAAAGTTTTTCTTCCTCGGTGCTGCTCTCTTCTCTGGTGTATCCACCGCTCTTTACCCTATCGTAGTTCTCAAAACAAGGCAACAAGTATCCCCGACCCATGTCTCGTGCGTCAACATTTCTCTCTCAATCGCTAGACGTGAGGGTCTAAGAGGGTTTTACAAGGGCTTTGGAACATCTTTGCTTGGAACCATCCCGGCTCGTGCTCTCTATATGACAACTTTAGAGATCACCAAGAGCAAAGTAGGCCAAGCAAGTGTTAGGCTAGGATTGTCGGATACAACGGCTACGGCTGTTGCCAATGGTGCAGCTGGTTTGACATCAGCCGTGGCTTCTCAGATTGTTTGGACCCCGATAGATGTCGTGAGCCAACGGCTTATGGTTCAAGGCGATCTTTCCTTGAATTCTTCTAGATACAAAGATGGATTTAATGCTTTTCGAAAGATACTTTACACAGATGGACTAAGAGGGTTCTACAGAGGATTCGGGATCTCAATCTTGACTTACGCACCTTCAAACGCTCTATGGTGGGCGTCCTACTCTTTGGCGGAAAAGTCAATTTGGTCTCGATTCAAGCGTCCGTATGGCCACAAGGAAGATGCTACCAGCTCAATGATGGTTCAAGCGGTGAGTGCAGCAACGGCAAGCGGTTGCTCGGCCTTGATAACTATGCCGATGGACACAATCAAGACGCGGTTGCAGGTCTTAGACGCAGAAGAGAACGGGATGAGACAAGCAATGACAATGATGCAGTCAGTGAAGAGCTTGATGAGGGAAGGAGGATTTGGGGCTTGTTACAGAGGGTTAGGACCAAGGTGGGTCTCCATGTCGATGTCCGCAACAATAATGATCACAACTTACGAATTCTTGAAGCGCCTCGCCACAAAGAACCAGAAATGATCTATGTTTAAACATTCATCGTCTCAGTTTCCTTGTTTCTTGTATTAAGATGAAGAAACGGAACGCAAAATATAACCAGAAACTTTGAAATTTATATTTATTGAGAATTAATAAACTTTGGGTTTTGAAACATTAAGATATAATTAGTGGTATATATTAACTAAATATAAATACGTTTGAATTTTTCAAGCAAAATTTTGTGTGATGTGTGTAACGAAATTCTTTGTATCTTATTATATAAAGTAGAGTTTGTCAAAATTGTAACTCATGAGATCTTGTCACGTGTCTAATATCGATCAAGATGATGACATGTGTAAAAAGAATAAAAACGGAAAACTAACAAAAAATTGTTAAATAATTAAGTAAATAGTGAAAAGAAAAAATTGTAATAGTTTAACTTAATTAGAAAAAAGAAAATAGAAAACTAACAAAACAAATTGTTAAGTAACTAACTAAATAGTGAAAAGAAAAATTCTAATAGTTCAAACTAATTAGAATTTTTTTGAATAATAGTTTAAAATAATTAGGAAATAAAATAAAATTTATAATCCAAACTACATATATAAAAAATTAAGAAAGAAATCGAGAAGATATATAAGTGGCAAAAAAAACTGAAAATATAAAACGAATAGTTAGTAAAAACATTAACCTAAAGAGATTATAAAAAATAAAAAAATAAAAATTATAGAGAAAATAAAAAAATATTATTATATAAAGAAGAGGTGATTTGAACTAATTTATATTTTCTATCTTGCGGTCAACAAAATCCAATTTATGATAAATAAATTGATAATTATACGGGTTTCAACTTAAAATACGATTATACGAGTTTCAATTTAGAATATACTTATATATGTTTTAATGTAGAACTAGGTGACTTGCCCGCACCCTGTGCGGAAATGAATATTATATAACAAAATTTATACATAAAATCATAAAACATTATAAATGATAAATTATGTAAATTTAAAATTTAATAATGTATAGAAAAGAAAGAAAATGATTTTCATTGGTAATAACAATGAAATACTAAATTATAATAAAACGGAAGACAAAACTCGAAAAGTTACTGAATGTTTTGAAACACTTCTTTGTAGACGACATTCATAGTTTTCTTCTGCACTTTTCCATCTTTGTCGGTGATTAAAAATTTTAACCCACTCCTAGATTTTACCCTAGATAGGGCAACATAGAGCTGTCCATGAGAGAATACGGGTTTAGGTAGAAACAAACCAACGTTTTTGAGCGTTTGTCCTTGACTTTTGTTTATGGTGATTGCAAAAGCTAGAGTCACTGGAAATTGCCTGCGCCGCATTCTGAAAGGAAACTTTATTTCTGGTGGGGTGACAGACATCCTAGGAATTAAAACTTTTTCGCCTGGTTTATCATTTGCTGTAATGATTCTACCCTCAATCACATGACGTGCCAATTGAGTAACTATAAGCCTAGTCCCATTGCATAACCCTCCTTTAGAATCAATGTTACGAAGACACATGATAGGAGCACCAACCTTTAATTTCAAACAGTGCTTAGGCATTCCACCCAATTTGACGCTGTTCAAGAACTCTGTGGGATACACAAAATCATCATCGGGATCAATATCTGAAGGATCAATGCTATCAGAGCTTAGGTAGACTTTATCATCACCTGCGTTAATGGAAAAATAAGATTTCAGCGCTTTTAGATTTTGAAATTAAAATGATTCTTACCTTAAAATAAACAGTCAAGAACTTATTTACCTGATAATCTTGAAAGCATATAATCATTGATCTGATCAACATCGTCATTTGTAGGCCTCAGTATCGCCCTGTGTTTATAAAAATCAGTATCACCTGAACTACCAAATGACAGTCCGTAAACTTCAGTCACTATAGTTTCGATCGGATCTCCGCAATCAGTTATCAACAGATCTTCAGCTAAATCATGATGTAACTTGCGAATCAAGTTAAGTTACGTAGACATCAATTTTGAGTTTGTTGTTGACAATAAACATTTTCTCATTAAGAAAAGAGAGCTAAATCATGAGAAAATGTTTTATTAAAAAAATCTAAATAAACATGAAAGACAAACGGTAATCGAAATCAAAAGAAAAAGAATAGAAATAGATCATCAAGAGCTTATTGAAAATGATGGAAATAATATTTATTCCAAGTTAACTCCAAACTCAGTCGGTGGCCGATATTTATTCCAGCTTTATGCAAAGCTTCTTCGTAATCGATCCCTGATCTTCAACTGAAGATTCACAAACGCTTTTTCCATTCCTTTTGGAAGTAGGAGTGATTGACGTCAAAGACCAAGTATCTGAAGTGTCGCCACTTGTAATCATAAAGGGTTGCTGCATTATTAAACATAAGCATAAGGGGTTGTTACAATTTTCGATTTACAAATCGCATACCATAAGATATGCAAACATTGATAGTTTAATCTTACATGTGATATAGGTCGTTCTTCAAACTTGCCAATCATATCTTCATTTTCCCAAATAAGTGCCACTACGTATGGAGAATTAATTCGCTTTTGCTTATCAGCTCCTCCTATAGTGATCTTCACGAGAATTTTTCCCCGATAAGGTTGGTTAAAGACGCAGGTACAGACGATGAAGCATCCTTTTAAAAAGATAGAGACATTTGAATATGATAGTGACATGAATTAAAATGCATGAATAAATAGGCAAGAATTTTATCAAAAGAATGTATTGGGATCATAAAAGAATACCTCAATGGCTTCCATAGCAAGTTGAGCCGCGGGCTTTTTAAGAAGTTTGAAAGCCAAATCGTTGAAAAACAAAAAATTTGCTTCGGCTTTTGTGTCATCGGAAACACGTAAGACCAAGTAGTATCTACAAAATACAAATATATTAAGTGTGAAATTAGAATTTTAATAACGTAACGGACAGTATATAATGAAAATTATTTTTAAAAAATGGTATTATTACTGTGTAATAACATCTTCAATGTCACCACAATTTTCACAGTTGTAAAGAGCTTTTGCATTGGGATCATTAGAATCTTCGCCATATTCTTGAACCTTCTTCTTACAAAGGCAAGAGAAATAATACCTATTCTTGGCAACATCAATAGATTCAATTGTGGCTATTGTAACGCATGGCCCAGCCTAGTGAAAGTTATTTTATTAGTATTATAGTATTTTGTTAAGTGTGTAGAATATATAGAAATTAAACTTAAAAGTTTATGTACCTCAGTTGATTCAATTATTCCTTGTATAGTCATCTTTGGATTTTTGACTAAGAACTCATCCACATAATTGATAGAGGAACCAAACGACCATTGATTGTTGTCGTTATGGGTGACAAGCTGATTGTCACTTGGTAATCTGTTAGGATACAATTTTTTTAAAATATAAAAACAAAAAAAATATTTAACATGTATATATATATATATATACTAAATTGATTAGAATTAATGTTACATACATGAATCGGAACTTCTTGGCTTGCTCACTTTTTGGATTGAATTCGATTTGAGTGGCATTAAATGAGTTAGAAATGTAGATACCTAAAAAATAAATATGATAAGTAGTATTTGTGTTAATAGGAAGGGGGATGAAAAAAATTCATACGTGTTAAATGAATATAAATATTTTTTTACCTTTATAGTCTTTGATGCAAACAAATCGAAGAATGCATACAACAACTTCTTTGTTGTTTTGTTCAGTGTAGTCAACGACCATTTTACCAAATTATTCCCATAAAGTACATTTCAAACGGACATCACTGCATATTTTAATTGGGTTTAAAATGTATGAATATCAAATTCATTGATGACATATGAAGTATATTTTTTACAGTGCATCTCGTAGCTCGATGTCGACCTTTGTGGTGGTGGTATTCTTTCCCTTTTGCTTTATCTTCTCGATGGGTCCAACATTCAATATTTGACCAATAACATCTGTATTATGATTATAAAGGTCAAACTATTGAAAATTATGAAAACAAATATATGAAGTAGTTTGATAAGTAGTGATGGCCTTACCAATCAATACATCTTTGTTTAGACGTCCATCTTTAATGTCTTGAAAGTCGCCGAAGTACTTTTTGGGAAATGATACGATAGATTCTTCAACAACTTTGATGGCGGATGTTCGAATCACCAGAATCTTGTGAAAGAGTGGGCTGGTCCTGTAGTCGCCACAATAGTCCTTAAGATGGAAAGTTTTGATTGTTATTGTGATACCTTGCTTAAGATCTTTTATGACATTTTGATACTTTTTAATCATATCATCTTCAATGATTGCGTGGATCCTTGTTCCCTGTAAAAAAAAAAAGAGTAAGAAAAACGATACATAAATGAAAAATAAGTTATCAAAGAAGGAAAAAACCTCACCATAATAAACATGTGTAAGTGGTCGTAAAAACATTATAACATAACGTTTTCTTATAACATCGCAAGATATGACAAAAAATACAACCGAATGTATTGAATAGCTTATCAAAATATCATTGAGCTGAATGTATCGAATGTATTATAACAACTGAATGTATTGAATAAAATATTGTAATTGAATAAAATATTGTAAATGATCATTAATTAACTGGACCGATATTCATGGAAGTAAAGTATTTATTTACATGATTTGAATAACTAACCTCTTCATCAACCAAAACCATCTCAATAGAATTGCCTGATTTTCCTCTCGATTTCCACAACACAATAATATGGGCTTTGATTCTTTGTTTCTCTGAAGAGGAAAGATGATTGTTAAAAAGCACAAATTGAGAGGTTTGTTTAACTATGATAGACATTATGATAGTAGGTGAGAATGGAAGTAAAGTTGTTTGATCGAGTTATTAGGTACATGATTAATTTATATAGATCATGAGAAGTTGAAAGAACGTAATCTTTTTAGAATATTTTATGGGAATATATTTTGGATATGCTATTTAGTTAACAAACAAAATCTTTTATAGTTAAAGATCTTTTAATGTATTATGTAAACATTCGATTAAAGATTCCAAAAGATTTTTTAGTATATTACGTACACAAAGATCTTATAGTATATTACGTACAAATTTGATTTAGCAAAAATATTCCGAACATTACGTACATATTTTTCTCTAGATGCGGGATTTCTAGAGATTTTTTAGTATATTACGTACACAAAGATATTTTAGTATATTCTTTACAAATTTGTTTTACCTGATTAATGGGCTATTAATACGAAATTATTCTAAGCCTGATTAGATCATTAGATTATTTTAGTATATTAAAAACCTATAATTCTTTTACAAAAAATTTGTTTAATTAGCTAACTATGCCATGTCATATTTTTCATAAGGCCATGTCATCATTTTTGTGTGCCACGTCATAGTTTTCAACCAATCAAATTATAACGTTTAATGATTCTAAATAATTCGACTTCGCTTTTAATAGGAAAGGGGATATAATTATAAGAATAATAACTATATAAATAATCAATTTTAATATATAATACACGCATATTATGCGGGTCCTAATCTAGTCTTATTATACAAATGAGAGTTTGTCAAAATTGTAACTCATTAGATGGTGACATGTGTCTAATGTCGATCGAGATGATGACATGTGTAAATAAAATTAAAAATGGAAAACTAACAAAACAATTGTTACATAACTAAAGAAATAGTGAAAAGGAAATTTTATAATAGTTTAAATTAATTAAAAAAATTAAAAATAGAAAACTAACAAAAACAAATTGTTAAATAACTAACTAAATATTGAAAAGGAAAAATTCTAATAGTTCAAACTAATTAGAAATATTTTTATAATAGTCTAAACTAATTAGGAAACCAAATAAAACTACATATATAAAAATTAAGAAAGAAATCGAGATGATATGTAAGTGGCAAAACAACTAAAAGTATCTTATTATATAAAGGAGAGTTTATCAAAATTGTAACTCACGAGATGATGACATCTGTCAATGCTAATTTAGATCGTGACATGTGTTAAAACTTAAAATTAATTAAAAAACTAAAATTTAAAATAGAAAACTAACAAAATTATTATCAAGTAATTCAACAAATAATAAAAAGAAAATTTTCTAATTGTCCAAAACTAATTATGTAAACTGAAAATTTTCTAATAATCTAAAGTTAGCAAACAATTTTTTAAAAAAATAATGCAATATATTTATTAAAAAAGCAAAAGAAAAAAATTTGGAATAATGTAAACTCAAAAGAACAAAAAAATAGAATAACATAGAAATTTCAATTAAAAACAAGAAAGAGACAATAATATAAACTAAAAAAAGAACAAAAAAATATAAAAAATAGAAATTTCAATTAAAAACAAGAAAGAGACAAATGGTTAAACAATATTATTTAGAATTAAAAACAAAAAATATAGAAAATATATTTAGGGAGTACTAATTTTATGAGTAAAAAATGATGACATCAATGGTATCTTATTATATAAAGGAAGATGCGTACCATGAGAACTTGATATGTACGCATTAACGGGTTATATGATTAAGGATCCATTTTTTTAATAATTTAACGGTTTCCTAATTAAAATTAAAATATTTGTATGAATAACTTATAATATGATTATCCGCGTATTAACGCGGGCCTTATTCTAGTATAAACATAATAGATAGTAAGAACATTAACCTAGAGATAATATAAGAAATAATAAAAAAAGTTATAGAGAAAATACAAGAATCGTATTATGTAAGAGAGAGATCGTTCGATGAGAGCGTGACACGTAGGCAAAAGTATAACTCACGAGATCGCGACATGTGTTATTGTTAATTTAGATTGTGACATGTGTCAAATACAAATTATAATTTTTTTCTTATCTACATAATTTACCTTTTCAAATCAAATTATAGTATAATTTAAAAAGAAAATAATAAGTAAAAAAAAAGGTAAATAAGAAAAAATGTCAATTTAAACATTATTTATGCAATTGAAAAATGTAAAAGTGTCTATTTTTAATGCATTTATCCAATATTTATGCAATTGGAAAAAAATATTTATGCAGTTGGGAAAAATTTATTTATGCAACTAGAAAAATTCATTAAAAAATGATTATGCAATAGAAATATTAAATAAGTTCCTAAATTATATACATATATTTATTTAGAAGATGCATGTATAGATATATTTAGAAGATGCATGCATAGGAAAAAAAATACAAAACACATGCATGTGTAGTCATGGTAATGTATAACACAGGTATGTATGTGAACATTGTGGATCAAACGCATTTTTATGGTGATTTGAATTAATTTATATTTTCTATTTTGCGGTTAACAAAATGCAATTTAGTGATAAATAAATTGATAATTATACGGGTTTCAATTTAAAATACAATTATGCGGTCAATTTAGAATCTATTTATACAGGTTTCAATTTAAAATTTACTTATACGGGTCTTAATTTAGAATATAAATATAAGGATCATAGCTATATAGATAATCAATATCTAATACCCACATATTACGCGGGTCATAATCTAGTATCAGATAAAATACATATTACATATATATCAAATAAATCATATTAAAAAAAAAAAAATTAAATTGCACGTTGCCACGAAATGTATAAGTCATTCTTTTTCTTTTTGACAACAAATGTAAAAAGTCTTATACTAGTATTACTTCAAATCTCAGTCAAATAATAGTTAAATGAAAACTAATTTCTTCCAAATTATTTAGAAGTTAGACATGGTCGGACATACTTGATTGGAGACATTAAATAAAATCTTCCTCCAAAGTTTAAAGGGAATCAATGCATGTCTGTAAAATGTTAGGTAACTAATATCAACGGTCAGGATCATAGTAATGTAGCTACAATTTTGCTAATGGTCTTACTTAAAATAAATTTTACAACCTTATAAAATATAAGACAAGTGGCAGAGTGCTTAACCACTAATCAACTAATTACCATACTTAACAACTCCGATTACCATTTCCCTCAAAAACATAATCATCATCATCTCAAAACGACAAAAACAAAAAACCATAATCCCTATTTTCAATTTCGTCGCAGGTACACACACGTGTCTGAAATCTGAATTCTCTCTGCAAAACACTATTGAGAACTTTGAGAAATCGCGTCTCAAACCGCTTCAATCGCTAATTCACGATTCCACGCAAAGCTTAGCTTTTTTCGCGATTGTAACCTAAGAAGAGCGGCTACGAAAAAAGCCGAAACCTTTGATCAAAACCAACCTAAAAATGACGACTACATTAAAGCGTTTCAACCACTTGTCCTTAATTCTCAACCATCGACTTCATAACTCCACAATTTTGTCCTGTCGTCTTCCTCGATTCCAGCCAGCTACTTCGTTTTTGTCTTCTGGGTTTCGATACTTCCAATCTAACCATTTCTTCTGTAAGTTTCTCTCTTTTATCCAATTCTTTTCTTGTAATTATGATCTTGCTCTTCTTTTGTTTGGTTACGCATGTTACATGTTCGACGAAATGTCTTAAAGATTCGTGCTTTCGGAATTTTTAACGTTGCTGTTGATCCATAGAACAGAACAATATGTTATTTTAATCTGAAGATATATTTTAAAATAATTTGGATTCGAAACACTCTTTTTGTTTCTATAATTTGCATCTTCTGAAATTGTATGTGTACTCAAATGTTGCAGCATCACAGTCTGGTTCACTCATGGAAGTGTTTAAAGCAGCTTTTTCAGAAGGGACTAATTCCTCTGATCGAATAGCTATTAAAGCTGATGGAAAGAGTTACTCTTATGGCCAGATCACATCTTCTGCATTGAGAGTATCTAAATTACTCTGCAAAGATGATACTACAAATGTATGATTATTGGTTTGAAACTTTAGCTATATCTTAATTTTAACAGGTTTCTAGTTAATGACTTTTTAAAATTTTGTAGGGAGGTGAAACTAGAAAGTATGAAGGGTTTGGTAATCTTAAAGGAGCTAGGATTGGAATTGTGGCGAAACCATCAGCTGAGTTTGTGGCAGGAGTCTTGGGGACTTGGTTTAGTGGTGGAGTAGCGGTTCCTCTTGCACTTAGCTATCCAGAGGCCGAACTCTTACATGTGATGAATGATTCGGTATGAAATCTTTAAAAAAAGCTGCTTGTTCAATTATCTATGTGGTAGTTCGTAGGAATTCTTGATCTTAGTCATGTGTGTTTAGAATGTTGACCCTTAATTCAAGCTCTTGGTTTTTCTAGCATCAGTTGTTGTTTTGAGTGCTCAGTAGAACAGAGTGTAAAAGATACTAGAACGCCTAGGTTTTTCTGATTGGCTCTGTTGTCTACCACATTCAAGCTTAGCAAAATAAGTATGCCTTATGCTGCTATTTACGCTCGAGTAAGAATTATTGACATTTTTCGTGTGGTGTAACCTTGTTGTCTTTGGTTTCTAGGATATATCTCTGTTATTGAGCACAGAGGATCATAGTGAAAATATGAAAACAATTGCAGCAAAGGGTGATGCTCGATTTCTTCTGATTCCCTCTGTTAACTCAACTTCGGAAACTGTTGCTCCCACTCAGTTTCAGGTTGACAGTTTTGAAGCAGAAGGGAAGTTTCTAGGTAAGATTTTGAATATGCTTGAAATGATGAACTTATATTTAAAACTGCTCTTCTAATTTTTGTCACCGTACATATCAAGCAATTATTGATCTGTCTTTTCTGCATCACATCAGTTTTTATTTGTGCAGATGATCCAGCATTGATCATCTACACTAGTGGTACAACTGGTAAGCCAAAAGGAGTTGTCCATAGTCACAATAGCATCAATTCCCAGGTATATATCTCACCTCCATATGTTGCCCACGTCTTGTTTAAAATCCACTCTGACCTGCATTAGAATGTCGCTACATTATCGAACCTATAAAAAATTGTGATCTCATCCACTGCCTATAATTAGAAGTATTTCTCTGTCTCTCCCAGTGAGTAAGCGAAATTACGATGTACCTTCTAAGTTATAAGCTTGTATATGTTGCAGGTTAAAATGCTAACTGAAGCTTGGGAGTACACATCTGCTGATCGTTTTCTCCACTGCCTCCCATTACATCATGTTCATGGGCTTTTTAACGCTTTATTTGCGCCTCTTTACGCGCGATCTTTGGTAACCTACACAATCCATATTTGCTTCGGCTGGCTCTTTCAAATCTCATTTAATTTCTGAAAACATCAGGCTGTTTATAAGTTTTTAACTATGTTTACATTCCTCTTAGGTTGAGTTTTTGCCCAAATTTAGTGTTAGTGGAATCTGGCGTAGATGGCGTGAATCATATCCGGTGAATGATGAGAAAAATGACGAAGCCATAACTGTATTTACTGGAGTAAGTCTTTTTTGCTTTTATTCTTTAAAAAGTTACTAGTTCATGCCCTGCCTCAAGTAATTGTTCGATTTTATGTTGCATAAGCCTTTTCTTGAACCCGATATACCAAGCTTATTAGAAGTTTTTTATTTTTTGTTAATATCTGAGTTAAGTATACAGAGCCAGTTTACTCAATTATACTATGTAACATAGTGACTAGTGAGGCTTTGGCTGTGTCGATCAGTTCCATTTTGCTTCTGGTGCTCTAGATATATAAAGCAAATACATTCTGCTTGAGAGAAATTTAGCATGAGACAAGAAAAAGAGAGAGGCAGAGAGAGATTTAGCTTTTTCAGTTGGTTAAAAGTGAATGTTGTGATAAACAGGTTCCAACCATGTATAGTCGGTTGATACAAGGTTATGAAGCAATGGATCGAGAGACGCAAGACTCGAGCGCTTTTGCTGCGCAAAAGCTTCGTCTAATGGTAAACAACCAAATATAACTCAGGAGCGCAGATCCAGTTTAATGTTTATCATTTATATCCTTGGACGGTTGTTCTATATTTAAAATTCAAAATAGTGCATACATGTTTGCTGATGAAATACATTTTCAGATGTCTGGTTCCTCTGCTCTTCCTCGACCGGTCATGCTTCAGTGGGAAACTATCACAGGTCATCGTCTTTTGGAACGATATGGCATGACTGAGGTAAATAGATTTTCCTGTATCTTTTAATTAACATGTAAGGCAATGTTCCCTGGAATATACATTGCCTTTTAAGAAACCTGTTCCTAGTAGTTAAATCTGATTAATTTAAAGTTTTGTTCAATATTCCCAGTTTATAATGGCAATATCAAATCCCCTACGAGGTGAACGGAAGGCAGGTACTGTTGGAAAACCTCTTCCCGGTGTAGAGGTCAGTAAGATCTTCCTCCTCTTTGGTCGAAATTCAATACCTTTAAGCTAATGCGACGCAGCTAAGGTATACTCAGACACGCAGCTGTAATACTGAAAACGAAATGTCTGTAAACATTATAGGCTAAGATTGTAAAAGATGAAAGTGATATGGATGGAGTGGGCGAGATTTGCGTTAAGAGCCCATCTTTGTTCAGTGAGTACTGGAATCTTCCAGAAGTGACTAAAGAGTCATTTACGGAAGATGGCTACTTCAAGACTGGAGATGCTGGTAGAGTGGATGAGGATGGATATTACGTGATTCTAGGACGTAAGCAGAACCCATAAACACATTTCAAACACTATGTGTAAGTGCATTGTGTTTCCTTCTCTTGATATCTTTTCTTCCCTGGTTTCGGTCAGGCAATAGCGCTGATATATTGAAGGTTGGAGGATACAAATTGTCTGCCTTACAAATCGAATCAACACTTCTCGAGGTAACATTTGATTTCTTGGGTAACCTAAGGTGTCAATAGCTCTTTCTCCTTGGAGAATCAGAGAATGGAACTTTAGATAACCAAACCGAGAGAGTCGTTAACTGAAAGCACTGGGGTTTTATGCAGCATCCTACGGTTGCAGAATGTTGCGTATTGGGGTTACCAGACAAAGATTATGGAGAAGCCGTTACTGCAATAATTGTACCAGACACAGAAGCAAAGAAGAAAAGAGAAAACGAGTCAAAACCTATAATGACCTTAGAAGAACTCAACGGTTGGGCTAAAGACAAGCTTGCTCCTTACAAGGTACTTAAAAATCTACCAAGAAGTTATCAAAACAAACACCTGTAGAAATTATTCAACTTCTTGCCCATAATTTTCGGTATTTTTTCAGCTACCAACGCGTTTGCTGATATGGGAAAGCTTGCCTCGCAACGCCATGGGAAAGGTAACTACTAAAAGCCTTTCACTGAATGATATTCTGAGATGTTTGTTTTAGTGTAGTGAATAAGAATCATTCTCAGTTCTTGAATGTTTGTTTCCGAGTTGCAGGTGAACAAGAAAGAGCTAGAGAAATCTTTCGATGATCAAGAGTAAATCTTTAGACAACAATGAATCTCTCTCTCTCTCTTGCTTCTTGTTCGTTGATTTGTATTTCACATGCATAAATGTATTTTCTTTTTCTATATTATTGATAAGGTCAAGAATCAAAGATATCTATTTGGAAAGTAAATCTTAATGATATATACCTTAATTACTCGTAATCATGAAGAACAAAATCGCAACTGTGAAAAAGATGAGAGTTGACCAGAGTCTTTGATGCTGCTTTCTTTAATCTCGGCTTAAGTTGACCTATTTAAATATTGGGCACTGGCTAATCAGTAATAATTAATCACGCCTGTTGTAACTGGTTCGAGTCGAACTTAGAAACTAGGGTCGAATGAAGTTATTGTTTTGAGAGGTCGAATAATCTCGTTTTAAGAATCGAATCAGAAAAGTGTATTGATCTTTATCGGGCTACAAATGAGGCTCGAGCCGATACAAGAATATTCGGGTCGAGCTCGAGCTTAAACGAAAATTAATTAATTATCCAAAGTATAAGTCCTTTGTCCTCTGGTCCAAAAAACCTGCCTATTTTGTGGCTCTTCACCTCCTTTTATAATGCTTCTTGTGTGTTTGGGGAGCTTAATCATGGTTAGCTTTAACCCATGTGCTTTTCCTTTTGGGCTTTCTAGTAGGCTTTTACTCTTGGACCTTAACTCATGGTGTATTTGGGCTATACACCAAATACACACCCAACAGTAAGCCCCCCCCCAAGTCGGCGAAAGAGATCGAATCGAATTCGTCGTTTTTTTTTACAGGGTCGAATCGAATAAAACATTAGTTAAGGTCCGACTCGGTTCGCATTGGTTTCGTCTGTCGGCATCGAACTCCTGAGCGGATTGGTCGGGTCGCCGGATCTTATCCGCTGGGCTCATCATGTGGTCCTGAATTTTCAAAGCCCAAGATTTCGGTCCGTGGAATTGCGGATGAGTTAACGGGCTTGGCCCTGAAGCCCGCTTCTTCTGATTGGTGGAGAGGTGCGGTTGTAGGTGTCGGTTCGCCTTCTTTGCTCCGCTTATAAATATCGAAGTTCTTTTTTCATTTCTCGCCATTTGCATTTCTTTCTGGATCGAGCCGTCAGTGAAGGAAAAAGGTAACTTTCTCTACGACTTTCTTCTTTGTGCGTTCGAACTGTTCTTCAACAATCCCGAATCGTTCTCCGTCTGTCAACGATGTCTTCAAATTTGAGCGCTTCCGTGAAGCTAAATAGGAGGAGGACTCGGCGCGATTCCGATGTCACCTTGGCTCGTGCATCGGTCGATCCGCTAGATACGTTCGTTCCGATGGGTATTCCTCTTGCTAGGCCTTCGGATCGGGATGCATCTGATGCGGCGTTCCCGAGGATCGATCTGCCTAAGCACCGATTCGACGACGTTCCACAGATGATATCTAGAGATTTATCTAGCGGTGGGTCCTCGTATGCTCGTTCCGGGGGTGACTCGAAAATATCTGAAATGTCGAATCGAGTCGAAACTGAAGAGGGCACCTCCGGAGGAGAGAAGGGGAGCCTCGTTGATTTTCGGAATGCTGAGCCGAAATCCCCGGGTCCCGGCCTCGGACACGGGATCAGGCTCGATGATTCAAACGACGTCGGGTCGAGTATGAATTCGAGCCGTGTTTATGCTTTAACTCCGGCAGGTGGATGGGAAGGAATTTCGATTGTGTATCCCCAGGCCAACGATCCACCCTGGAGCCCGCCGTCGGGATACATGTGCGTGTACGAGTGCTTCATCAAAAATGGGGGACTCTGCTTCCCGATACCGAGGTTACTGCTCCAGTACTGCCATCGACGTCGGATTTCTCTCTCTCAGCTGACGCATGGTTCGATTCGAGCCATGATGGCTGTGGTGGTTCTTGCTGCAGAGCATGGTGGGGTAGTAAATCTCGACGAGTTCGAGGAGATTTCTTCTTTTAGCGCTATCGGAAATTCGGGCCGTTTCTACGTGTCCCCTCGTGGCGGCTACCAACTCGTGAAGGGGCATAGCAGCCAAGTTAACAGGCATCGATGGTCGCGATACTTTTATGTGGAAATCAGTCGGAGAACGATCGGGGAGTTTAGTAAACCGATTCGAGTCGGATGGAATTTTCGACCTGGTAAGATCGAAATCGATTCCTTCAATTTTCTGAACTGATTTTAATCTCTCTGTCTTTGTGCAGTCGAACCTGTGAAGCGGAAGACTCCTGTGGATTCGGTAGTTACGCTTCTTCGAAAAGACAAGAAGCATATCCATCACTGGCCCGACTTCTTGTCCCATCGGATCGCTCGGAGCTACCCTCGGATCTCGACAGGTAATATAACTCGATTGTCCTTTGCTTTTATAACAGGGTCGGCTCTAACCGTCCCTTTGCAGGTGATTTCTATCTCCCCTTGGAAGACAATTCTCCTGAAGTTCAGCGGGGCTCGAACAAGAAAATCGGTTCGAGCCAACGAAAGAAGAATTCAACTCCGTCGAAGAAAAAAACTGTGCAGATTCGACCTAAGAAGACTTCGATGGTGAAATTGAACCTGGACGTGGTGGATTCGGACGAGGAGTTCGAGCTTCCAAAGTCTGCTCCCCCAAACGTAAGAGAGGGTCTTCGATCCGAGAAAGCACCGATCACTCATGGTCGGGGTAAAGGGCTAATGGGGGGACTGTTAGCGGAGAGTCGACGCGCGGAAGAGGCTCGACTCGAGAGGGAGCAGCAGAAGGAAGCTGCTAAGCTAAAGTCGAGGGCCGAGGAGAAGCAGAAAGTCGAGGCCGAGGCGAAGAGGAAGAGGAAGCGTGCTGACGAGGAGAAGGAGATGGCGAAGCCCATCAAAGAGAAGAAGAGATCGGCCCGCGAGGCTCTGGGATCTGGGGATCAAGCCGAGAAAGTGGCCCGGTTCAGTACTGTTGGTCTTCCAGTAGAGGTTGATCACCTGTATGCTGGCGCGATCGTCCGTGTGGGGGATGGTGATGAATCGAGCTCGTCTCCCTATGACTTTGTTTTTGATTTCAGAGGAGGGGGAAAGCATATTTCCCAAGTCCCCCTAGCCTGCCTTCAGTTCGTTCGTTGCGTGCGAGGCGGTGCTGATTTCCTTTCTCCACCTGAGGTGGACTCCTCTTCCGGCGACCCGGACACGCGGTTCGCCATGTCGGCTGTCTCTGTAAGTTCTTCTTTTTGACTTTAAGTAAGGTCGATCGGAGTTCGATCGAAGCTTTCTTGACTTGTTTGTTCGAACCCCGTGCAGATGCTCGCTGGCTACAATTTTCTCTCTGATGCGCGGTATAACTTGGATCAGAGGAACCGCAAGCTCAATGCCCAGAATGGCGAGCTGGTCTCCGAATCGAATCGATCAAAGGAGGCTCGAACGAGGGCTGAGTCGGAAGCTGCGAAGCTCAAGGGTCTGCTGAATCATTCCCAAGAGGTGAATGGTGAATTGATTGCTAGCAGGGATGATCTCAGCTCGAAGGTTGATGCCTTGACCTTAGCTCTGGCCGAGGCGGAGGAGGCGAAGAAGGAGGTGGAGTCTCGAATCGAGGGGGAGGTTGCGGAGCTTAGGAGTTCCTCGAAGGATGCTGTGGCTCGAGCCGTTGAGGAGGCTAAGAAGAGAGCTAAAGATAAGCTTCGACGCAGCATCAAGATCATGGAGGAGAGAAGCAAGGCCCAAACCGAGGCAGATCGCCTCGCGTCGCTAGCTAGTCAGGCGGTGGGAGCCATCAGAAGGATGGAGAAAGCGGCTAAGGACGGAGTTCCTATCGATGCAGCCAAGAAGGAAAAGCTTGAGGCTCGACTCGCTGCATATACCGCTGAGGCGGACTTGATCGTCCTTCCATCTCTCCCCTCTGATTCTTCCGATGACGAGGAGGTCGAACCAAAGAAGAGTGTAGCGCTTGATATCTCTTCTTCGGATAGTTCTGACGAGGAGGGCGAGAGGAGCGATGGTCGATCGTCTGTTGCTGGGAAGACTCCTGCTCTTACTCGCGCCGAGATTGAAGAGACAAAGAATGATGAGGCGGAGGATGGGAGCCAGCTTAGGGTCGAGCTTTTCGGTGATCAGGTCGAGGCCGAAGGCGATGCTGGAGAGACTGCTGCGACCGAGGAGCATGCTACGATCGATACGCCCGCAGTAGATGCCGCCACTGGAGAGCCGATCGCTCCTCTATTTACTGATTCGAACCCAGAGACCGCTTGCTAGATCGCTTGTGATCGATCTTTTCCTCATTTGTACTTATCTTTTCTTTTTCTTTCTGAATTTCTTTATCGAGCTACCACGGCTCGGGTTGTAGTACTCTTTTTTTTTGTTATAATTTCGAATACTTTAATCCTGTTGACTCGAACTGATTTACACCATCGATCTCTTTCGTCGATCTGAATTTTAATCAGAAGCGTATATTTCCAAGTGTTTGTTTACAACTTCGAACGTAGCAGCTTTTTAGGTGGACTGAATATCTTGTTTTGATTCGAGTTCGGTGTGAATGTGGCGCCGAGTCGTTGTTTGCTTAGGATTCCGATTCGAGATCAGGCTTGTCATCGAATGTCTGAGTTTCGGGCCCAACCTTTATGCGCGATGGGGGGTTGGGTCCTGCGGTGCGAGCCTGGGCTCGGCTTATGTAAGTATGACCCGTCTTGCGTCTAAGTGTGCGGGTAGTTTCCGGCTTAATTACTTAGGCATTCTTAGGAGTCGTGCGGGTCCGGCCCCGGCTTTTGGCTCAGGTCGACGTGGACCTGAGTTCGATTCGTTGGGAATCGAAGCGACTATGAGAGTGTCGCGTTTTGTGTAGTGACCGAGGCCCGGCCAGGGCTTCGATCGTTTTTATTTTTTTATTTTTTATTTTTTTTTATTTTTTTGGATGTACAGCTGGACCTTCAAGAAGGCTGCCTACGTACCCGAAGCGGGATCAAGCCATTCGTAGTTCGAGTCGAGTCTTCAGGTTTTTTTTTTTTTTTTTTTTTTTTTTTTTTTTGTCGAATATATTCTAAAAGACTCGAGGCGTTGAAATCGATGCGACTGGAACTGGCTGGGAGTTGTAATGGTATCGTTTGAGGGACATCGAATTCCATGACCTTGGGATTGCGACGCCCTCGGGTGTCATTAACTCGTAAACGCTGGGTCGAACGACTTTCGAGACGAGATATGGACCTTCCCAGTTCGCTCCGAGTTTACCGGCTTGATACTCCTTAGTATTTTCGTATACCTTTCGCAGCACCATGTCTCCTTCACGGAAGCTTCGACCTTGTACTTTACGGTTGTAGTACTGGGCAGCTTTTTGTTGGTAATTCTGGATTCGAAGCAGTGCCTGGACGTGTTCTCCTTCGACGAAGTCGAGGTTATCGAGGAGCGCGATCTCGTTGGCTTCGGGATGCTTAGGCATTGTGCTTCTGCGAAGGCTGTTAATGTTAACTTCGGCGGGTGCCATAGCCTCGAGCCCGTAGGCGAGGGAAAAAGGAGTTCGATCTGTTGATTGTCTCGGGGTTGTTCGAAACGCCCACAGGACACCATCGAGCTCGTCGGCCCAAAAGCTCTTCTTTTCATCGAGTCGCTTCTTGAGCTCGCTGATGATTACTTTGTTTGTTGCTTCGGCTTGGCCATTTCCTTTTGGGTACCGAGGTGTTGACTTGTTGAGTCTGATTTTCTACCTCGCGCAAAAGGCCTCGAATGTGTTGGAGATGAATTGCGAACCGTTGTCCGTGACGATCTCGTATGGTAAACCGTGCCGGCATATAAGGAATTTCCAAACGAAATTCTGAACGTCATTAGCTCGAATCATTGCATAGGCTTCGGCTTCGACCCACTTTGTGAAGTAGTCGGTGATGACTATGACGTACCTTTTTTGGTGCGACTTGGGGAATGGTCCGATGATATCCATTGCCCATCTCATGAAGGGGTAAGCTGCGGTTGATGTGGTCAGAGGTTCGGTTGGTGACTTGATCATTGGGCCATGACGTTGGCACTTCTCGCAGCATCGAGCATGGTTCGCGCAGTCTATGAGCATTGTCGGCCAGTAGAGCCCGAGTTTTTTAATTTTGAGGGCGAGGGTTCGACCACCTGAGTGGCTTCCTCCAGCCCCCTCGTGTGTTTCGGCGAGGGCTAGATAGATTTCGCTCCCTGCGATGCATTGGAGTAGGACTCCTGCTGCATTCCATCGAAACAGCTTATCTTCGAGCATGACGTAACGCGCGCTTCGAGTTTTGAGACGTCGAGCTGCCCACTTGTCTTCTGGTACGATTCCTTGGGTGATATACTTGATGATTTCCTCACGCCAGTCAATGCTTGGCGTCGAGGCTCCAGGGATTGAAATTGGTTCTGAGTCGGGCTCAGGCTCCGCCTCGAGTTCTATGATGCTCATTACACTGCTCTGGCCGCGAGGAAGCTCGATGCTGGGGTCCGGGAGTATTCCAACCGGGATAGTTCGATGTCGTTCGGTACCGGAGCTCGATCCCAATGATGCCAACGCATCCGCCTTGGAGTTTTCGGCACGAGGTACCTTTGAGAGGAGGAAGCTATCGAAGTGGTTGAGTATGATTTTTTCTGTTAGTTGCAGGTATGCACTCATTCGCTCGTCTCGAGCGTCGTACTCGTGATTCAGCTGGTTAGTCACAAGCTGGGAGTCGCTAAAAGCATGTATGCGTCGCGCCCCCATTTCCTTTGCCAGCCTTAGGCCCGCAATCAGGGCCTCCCATTCGGCCTCGTTGTTCGAGGCTCGGAATCCGAGTCAAAACGACTGCTCGAGAATGTCACCGGAGTGTGACATCAGTAGGATTCCAATCCCAGAACCGTGTCGAGATGCCGATCCGTCTACGTACAGTTTCCAGATGTCAGATCGTCCGACCGACTCGATGCTAGGAGGTAGTTCTGTAACGAAGTCTGCCAGAACTTGAGACTTGGCCGTTGTTCTGTTCCGAAATTCAAGGTCGAATTCGCTTAATTCGACCGCCCAACGTGCCATCCGTCCTGACTGGCTCGGGCTGTGCAGTATAGCCCGGAGCGGTTGCGTCGACATGACCGCTATCGTATGGGACTGGAAGTAAGGTCGGAGTTTCCGAGCAGACATTACGACGGCTAATGCGAGTTTCTCGAGCGTCGGGTATCGAGATTCGGCACCATCGAGCGCTTTACTGACGTAGAAAATCGGCTTCTGATCGCCTCGATCCTCTCGGACGAGTACTCCACTGACTGCGGCGTCGGTTATTGATACATAGAGGTACAGGATCTCGCCAAGCTCGGGCTTTGAGAGGATCGGCGAGGTAGTCAAATACTGCTTTAGATCCTGGAAGGCCGCTGCGCACTTGTCGTCCCAGACGAAGCTTTTGTTGCCTCGTAGGAGTTGATAGAAAGGTAGGCTTCGATCGGTGGATCTCGAGATGAAGCGATTCAAGGCTGCGATCCGACCTGTCAAACGTTGTACCTCCCTTTTGTTCTCTGGAGAAGGTAGGTTTGCTATGGCTGCGATCTGTTTTGGATTCGCCTCGATTCCGCGCTGTGTTACGATGTAACCGAGGAATTCTCCGGAGGTCACTCCGAATGTACACTTCGCCGGGTTGAGCTTCATGCCATATTGGTTTAATATTTCGAAGCATGACCTAAGGTGTTCGACGTGGTCGCCCGCCTTTTCCGACTTAACCAGCATGTCGTCTATGTAAACTTCCATTGTGTCGCCGAGCTGCTCAGCAAACATTTTGTTTACGAGCCTTTGGTAGGTCGCTCCGGCGTTCTTGAGGCCGAACGGCATGACCCTGTAGCAGTATGTCCCACGCTCTGTAATGAACGCGGTCTTCTCGCGATCATGCGGGTGCATCTCGATCTGGTTGTAGCCAGAGAAAGCGTCCATGAACGATAGCAACTCGTTTCCTGCTGTCGCTTCCACGACTCGATCTATGTGTGGGAGGGGGTAGCTGTCCTTGGGACAGGCTTTGTTCAGGTCGGTGAAGTCTACACACACCCTCCAACTGCCGTTCTTTTTCTTGACCACGACCGGGTTCGCGAGCCATTCGGGGTATTGTACCTCGGTTATTGAGCCCGCATCGAGCAACCTCGTTACTTCGTCGTTTACCGCCTTGGTCCGCTCCGAACCGAGCTTCCGCCGTTTCTGTCGGATCGGTTTGAAGGTTGGGTCGACGTTCAACCGGTGGCTCGTGATGGAGGGGCTTATTCCCTTCATGTCCCGGACCGTCCATGCGAAGGTCTCGGCGTTCTCTGAAAGGAATTGCACCAGCTCGGATCTTATCGGATCGATTAGCTCAGTTCCGATATTGACGCGTCTTTCGGGACGGGCCGGGTCGATCGCGACCGACTCAGATACATCTTTCCTCGGCTCTGAAGCATGTGATTGCTCCGTCGTTGAGATGTGCAGGCTTACCCTCCTTAGTTGCTGTTCTGTAACGAAACACGTTCGGGCCATCTTCTGATCACCCCGTATTGTGAATACTCCGGTCGGAGTGGGAAACTTTAAACATAAATGATAAGTTGATGGCACGGCTCGAAGCGAGATCAGCCAGGGAGTGCCCATAATCACGTTGTATATTGCAGGTCGATCCACGATGAGGAACTTGACTGCCTTGGTTATGCCACCTGCGTATACGTCTAACTTGATCGAGCCGATGGTCATTGTGGTGTCGCCATCGAATCCAGTCAGAGGCTTCACACTTGGCTTGATCTGACTTTCGGGGATGTCCATGCTTAGGAGTGTCTGCTTAAAGATTATGTCGACCGAGCTCCCGGTATCGATAAGGACTCGGGATACGTCGCAGTCCCCTACCCTAAGTTCGATCACCAAGGGGTCGTTATGAGGCATTGCGAGACCCTTCGTATCGGCCTCAGAGAAAATGATTGGCATATCAACTTCGGCTCGTGCTACGCACCGCTGCGCTTGGATTGCCATCTTCTCATGTTGCTTGAGCGATCGAACCGACCCATGTATGAGTTGAGCTCCTCCCATAATCATCAGGACCTTCCTCTTTGAGGCTGAGGGAGCGTCGGATGATACCTGCTGGTTGTTGAGTCTTTTCGGAGGGACCGGGGGATTCGCATTTCCCACAGGTCTTTGTTCGAGTTCGGGCCTTGGCGCCTCGTTCTTTTCTGTTTGAATTTGAGGCGATTCGACCCTTATTTCCCCGTTGTTGTATTTGCCCAACAGAACGTTCATCAGGCTGCGACACACTGAAGTCGCATGGCCGTACTTTTTGTGGAAAGTGCAGTAGGACTGGCCTTCCTTAGAATCTTGACCTCGCACCCATTTGTTAGATTGCCCCTGGCTTGACTGACTCGATTGGTTGTTCGAACCGACCTGGTTCACCTGAAGCTTAGCCTTGTAGTCCTGATCGTAGTGTTGTCGAGGTTCCTGGTAGTCATCCTCGATTCGTTCTTTTGCTGATTTAGGTTTTGGTGTGGATGGCTTGAGTGCTGATTGCCTTTTCGAGTTCATCGCTCGATCCTCTTCGACACGAATGAAACCACTCGCGCGGTGCAGTACGTCGTCAAGTCGGTACGCTTTATGCTGCACGAGGTCCCTTCAAAATTCTGACTCGTGCCATAGGCCCTGTTTCAGCGCACTTATCGCCGAAGAATCTGGGACGCTTACTTTGGAGAGGACTGCCTTGAAGCGGTCCATGTAGTTTCTTAAAGTTTCTTTTGATCCTTGAGGCTCGAGGTCGTAGAGATCCGAGTCCGATGAGGTATCGTGTAGGTACAATGAGTAGTGTTTGACGAATGCGAACGATAGTTGAAGGAAATCATCGATCGAGTTTGGTTCGAGACGGGAGAACCATTCCAGGGCTGGGCCATCCAGGTACTCGACGAAGATTTGGCAGTTCGCCGCATCCTTCTGATCAGCAGGGAAGTGCTGTCGGCTCATAGCGTGAGAGAATGCTGTCAAGTGCCGCTTCGGGTCGGTCTTCCCTTCATAGATCGGAATGCGAAGCTTCCCTGTGACCCGAACTGGGACGGATGTAATCCGTTCGGTGAAAGGGGTGCGTTGCGCGTCCTCAATTACACGATCGAGCTCCGGCGCCGAGCTTAGCGCCTGATGGGCCTGCGATTTCATTGTCCTGAGTTTCTCCCTTAGGTCTCGAATATCGTCGTTTCGATCGTCCTGATCTTCCCTCGATCCAGAGAGCCGGGACATGGCCGAGGGCCGCACAGGATGCGAGGCCTCTGCGCTTCCGGCAATTGGATTCGCGGGAGTAGGTGGAGTGTTCGCGCCCCCCAGCCTGTCAAATATGGATGGTATGGCGCTAGCATTTCTCGGACGTGGTGCCCCGATATTGTCGAGGCGAGATGGATAGATCGACGTCAAGAGATCGAGGCGTTCGTTGATTCGTCGGTTTGACTCCTCCTGTTGGTTGACGTGACTCAGGATCGTACCGATTACGTCTGTGAGATTGAGCTCTCCTTCGTTTATTCGAACCGGTGTCTGTTCGACCTGACTCGCTCTTGCTTGGTCTTGCCTCAGAGTATGCGAACTTGACTCTGGGTCCTGTCCCGGGTTTTGCGTGCTGAACGCGACCCGAGGTGTGACTTCTTGAATTTTTGCCTGAGCATTGGGGTTGCCATGCTCGTTTTCTGTGCGATTCGATTCCATTTAGCGTAAGAGATATTCGCAGTCCCCTACCTGGCGCGCCAAATGTTGTAACTGGGTTCGAGTCGAACTTAGAAACTAGGGTCGAATGAAGTTATTGTTTTGAGAGGTCGAATAATCTCGTTTTAAGAATCGAATCAGAAAAGTGTATTGATCTTTATCGGGCTACAAATGAGGCTCGAGCCGATACAAGAATATTCGGGTCGAGCTCGAGCTTAAACGAAAATTAATTAATTATCCAAAGTATAAGTCCTTTGTCCTCTGGTCCAAAAAACCTGCCTATTTTGTGGCTCTTCACCTCCTTTTATAATGCTTCTTGTGTGTTTGGGGAGCTTAATCATGGTTAGCTTTAACCCATGTGCTTTTCCTTTTGGGCTTTCTAGTGGGCTTTTACTCTTGGACCTTAACTCATGGTGTATTTGGGCTATACACCAAATACACACCCAACAGTAAGCCCCCCCCCCCAAGTCGGCGAAAGAGATCGAATCGAATTCGTCGTTTTTTTTGACAGGGTCGAATCGAATAAAACATTAGTTAAGGTCCGACTCGGTTCGCATTGGTTTCGTCTGTCGGCATCGAACTCCTGCGCGGATTGGTCGGGTCGCCGGATCTTATCCGCTGGGCTCATCATGTGGTCCTGAATTTTCAAAGCCCAAGATTTCGGTCCGTGGAATTGCGGATGAGTTAACGGGCTTGGCCCTGAAGCCCGCTTCTTCTGATTGGTGGAGAGGTGCGGTTGTAGGTGTCGGTTCGCCTTCTTTGCTCCGCTTATAAATATCGAAGTTCTTTTTTCATTTCTCGCCATTTGCATTTTTTTCTGGATCGAGCCGTCAGTGAAGGAAAAATGTAACTTTCTCTACGACTTTCTTCTTTGTGCGTTCGAACTGTTCTTCAACAATCCCGAATCGTTCTCCGTCTGTCAACGATGTCTTCAAATTCGAGCGCTTCCGTGAAGCTAAATAGGAGGAGGACTCGGCGCGATCCCGATGTCACCTTGGCTCGTGCATCGGTCGATCCGCTAGATACGTTCGTTCCGATGGGTAGAAGAAGAAGAAAAGAAATGGTAGATTCGACGATCCTGAATACGACGACGTATCTAGAAGAGTTAAGCCAAGGAGACGGTCCTGAATTCGAGGTATTAATCTTACAAGGCTTAGAACTCATCCATGTCGGAAAAGGAATCTTACGATGTAAACTACTCATCACAGATCGTGTCGCGGTAAATATTACTCTAAAATCGAATCTCGATTTTTGTTTATCGTTTGAATGTGAATATTCAATTATGAGATGATTTTTCAGGGAGCAGATGGAATTTGGCAAGCCGGAGCAATCACCACGGTGATGGACGGAATCGGAGCTTCTGCTGTCTACTCCACCGGCGATGGGCTTTATTCCGCCGTTGATCTCAATGTTTCCTTTTATTCAACGGCCAAGATTCAAGTTCGTTTTCTCTATCCTCATTTTTTCCATGACAATATTATTATTAATATGTTAGTTACTAGGATACGTTACGTTACGTTCGTTTGGACCTGTTTATTCGTTTTGACTTTTGAATGGACCCGAATGATTTGGATATATGTTACTTTATTTGGTAAAGGTAATCGAAGCGAATCACAAATATTAATTTAGTATTTGTTTAGAGTTGTATCTATGTTGTAAGTTTTATGAATTTTTATTCATAGAGCTAATTAATTATATATATATATATATTATAGTTTAAGAAATTAAGATTTTTTTGGTTATTATATTACTAAGTAGTAATGGTTAAGAAAAATAATAATCGGACTAATAAATTTGATACTTTGCAGGAAAAAGTAGAGATAGAAGCAAGAGTGAAGGGTACCAATGGAAGATTCAAATCAGCTGTGATTGAGATTAGAAGAGAAAGTAATGGTCATAGCCACGGGAAGAATGTGGATGTCCCCACTTGGCGTCAAAATCAAACACAATGTTTTTTTCAATTTTAGTAAGCTTTGATTTTTTTCTCCCGTCAAATTAAAATGATTCAATATTTAACCATTTGAAAATTTGAATTCTTTTTAATCAAATATCATTACACAACAGCAATGGCTTCTGTTTAATACCAAATAAAATTTGAATTCTTTTTAATCAAATATCATCACACCATTAACTTTCTTATTTCTCACATGATCCATCGTTGGACAGACCATACGACCATAGTCTTTGGCTTTTCGCGGTTTTCTTTCAAAAACGAAAACCGTCATTGCTAAGAATGATATGAATAACCCTAATCCCATTCGAATCTTGACACTAACCGGTATGCCTTGTATCTTTGAAGCTAGAGGGAGGAATTTGCAGTCATATAGAACAACTCATGGGATTAATCATATTTGAACCTTGACACTTCTTTATTAACATTCATAATTGGCACTTTATTTACATAGGATATATATAGACAAAATACTTGATACCACCACATCAACATCTTCACCGTTTCAAGAGATGGACAGCAGAAAATCAACGTTAGAGGTATCTTCAGTAGTAATTGAATAATAATCTCCACAATGAAAGAATAATGTGAGGGACAGCTGGAAAAGCAAGTTAATGCAAGAACTAGTGCCCCTATCACTGCTCTTAAAATGTATATGATAATAACATTTGTTGACATGCAATGTTGGGGATAGCTGAAACTTTTTGAGACAAGTTTGTTGGCATACAAACTTTAAAGCTATTGTAAACTTTTTATCATATGCCAAGGTTACTGATCTTGTTTTCTCTAGGTTGTCTCACTCTTTCTGTTTTTTGTTTTTGTTTTTAACTTAAATTTGTCCACTACAAGATGCAAAAAGAGATTGAGGAGGGAAGCATTATGATGCAAGAAGCTATAACAACCTTAATGAATTTCTTTTTGGGATAATTGGCTCTATAACTCAAAAAACAAATTATATTTCAAAATCTAACCAAAACACCCTCATATGGCAAAATTTTGGCTAGATTTTGAATTATAATTTAGGCAAAATTTAGGTTTTTTGGTTAGATTTTGAATTATAATTTTTTTTGGTTATTTAACAAATTGTCTCTTTCTTTTTTTGTATAGTAGAGTGCATACGCCTCATATATCATCTTATAAATAACCATTTCAAAGGTTTCATAACCAAAAATCTTTTTAGGTTTAAATTTATTGGAAAAGTGAATTTTCAGCTAGGGTGGTCGATGCAAAACACTCATCCTTTTTTGGTAAGATCTTGATTAATTGAAAAATAAATACTTATTGATGTTTACACCTTTCAATCACACATCATATTTCTTTTTTTATCAATTCTAAACCGTCATTTTGTTTTGCCTTGAACATTTGAGCTTATGTTGATAAGTTTTATAATATAGCTCAAGAAACTGGAAGTGATAATCTAAGAAACAAAGTTTTATAGCTCAATAGAACATTTTGTTTATCTTGAAAACATTTGAGTAGACTTTCTATCTATTTCATAATTTATATTTTGTTAGGATTGAGCCTAGGTCAACAATACCTTAAAATTTTCATTAGGCACAGTCCAATCTTCGATTATAAATATAATTTTTTTCTATTATTTTATATCATTATATACTTTGAGTGCCAGTAAATAGACATTTTTAACTTTTTTCTAGAAAATTGTCATTCATTTCATGGTTGATCTCACATGTAAAACCACATACCGCTTGCAGATGTTTTGAAGTTTTGACATAATGTGGTCTTTTTACATCATTTGTTTACATATACCACTAGCTTTTGTTTTAATTAATAAAGTACTATATTTTGCTGATCAGTTATATGTAATTTGGTGGACTATATGAATTCTTATTCAAACAATGATCATAATTGCTTGAAACGTATACAAAGTTTTGTGCGACATCTTTCAATTACATAACATGTTGAGCATATTCATCATGGTTGCTACATTAGACTTTGCAATGTAACTTATACAAATCTCACCTTGTGCAAAGACTGAACAAGAGTAACTAAAAAAATTTGGATGCTGACATTTACATGAATGTTGTAATTAAAGAGTGTCAGACCATCATTACCAATGATATTGGAGTGTGTTTCATCCACTAAAAGGGATTAAAAAAATTGGGATGGTTCTCATTTGGGTTTCTGTCGTCTCAACCTAATAATACTTTGAGAATCTCATTGCCGACAAATATTAAAGTGTCTATTATAATTAGTACTATTTCAATGCTAATAAGACACACATGAGTTCATTGTTAATGATGCTCTCATGCCTCTTTTAAGACTATCTTACGCACTTCAAACACTTTGTTTATCCAAGATCTAAAGTAAGTTTTAGGAAATAATTTGCTTTGTATTCCTTAACTTGGATAATGCATATTCTTTTCCTAGTTTATTTGTATTGTTCATGGTCTTGATAGTTTCTTCACCATGATTGATGGGCATACGTGTGAATGGAGGGGCTCCTGGTCCGGTGTGGACTCCATTGATAACCGCATCGTTCTTTCGGAGAAACGATCAGACAGTTTGTGTCAGAGCTCCGATGAAAAGAGCGGGTCAGCCTGCTGAAGTGGCTCTTTCCTACTTCTTCTTGGCTTGTGGCCACTGTTCTACTTACTCCACAGGCCAAAAATCCTCCATCCGAACAGTAAGTGTAATTACTTAGAGGGTTCTAATCCGATGTTTTGAGGTTTATGGAATATAAAACCGAATCGAAACCAAATACTCTCCAAGTTAGATTTCAAGAAAGCATTTCTTTCCTTTTCAAGAAAATTTTTGATTAGAATTTTTGTTTTCTTGAACGACAAGAGACCAACATCATGTCTAAGTCTTGAACTTTTGGTTTTGTTTTGTTTTCTTTTGTTCTACTTTATTGGAGGATACTCATGGCATGGTTTTATTCTAGAAGAGCAATGGAAATTAACTATGGTTTTTAAAAAAAAAAATAGTAGCGCGCACACACACAAATATATATATAAGGGAAGTTTACTAAAACAACATTTTTAGATTTTGGGTTGACTCAAACAACCTTTTTAGATTTTAATTACTGAGGGTATTTTTGAGTCCGTTTTACCATTTTTCCTTTGATAACAAAAAACGTATTTACGAAAATGCCATTAATGAAACGGGCAGTGTTGGCGGAAAAAGTTCCCGCCTAAAAAAAATAAGTCTACCGCTCAGTGATGGTAGATTTATTATCGATCTGGTAGACTTATTTTTTAGTCCGTAGACTTATTTGACGAGCGGTAGACTTATTTTTGAATGGTAGACTTATTGTGTCTCTTTGGTGGTAGATCTGTTTCCGAACGGTAGACTTATTTTTTTAGCGGTAGACTTAAATTCACCCAATGATAGACTTATTTTTTGCGGTAGACTTATTAGTCGAATGGTAGATTTATTTTCGTAGACTTATTTTGAACGGTAGATTTATTTTTCTTCGATGGTAGATTTTCTTTTGACTGGTAGATTTGTTTCCTTTGGTGGTAGATTTTTAGTCATAGCAGCGGTAGATTTATAGTTGTGGAGAGTGACGGTAGACTTATTTTAGTAGCGGTAGAGTTATAGTTAGCGGTAGACTTATTTATGGCGGTGGTAGATTTATTTTGTGTATAGTTGTGGTAGACTTATTGTAGTAGTGGTAGATTTATAATGAGCGGTAGACTTATTAAGTATTTTCGGTCAACGAAACCAACCTTTGACTGGTAGACTTATTTTTTAGGATCAACAGTGGTAAACTTATGCGTTGTTAGAGATTACAGTGGTAGATTTGCTTTTACCTAGGTCGAGTGATGGTAAACTTTTTATCCAACCTAGTTATGGTAGATTTTTTTTCACATTAGACATTTGGTAGACTTATTGTGATAGCGGTAGACTTATAGTCCTTGGTGGTAGACTTGTTTCATGTTTAGGAAACTATAGTGGTGGTAGACTTATTTCCTAGGTGGTAGAGTTATTTGCAGGGAACGAAAAATGTCGATTTTACCCTTAAAAATAGACAAATTTGCACGAAAAAACCTACAACAATGGTGAATAACTAGGGTTGCAGCCGCATAGCTCGGATCCGTGATTGATCTTTCTTTGTGTTTAGGGGTTTTAGGGTTTGAACTAAAAGAGGTAAATTGGGAACAAAACAAATCATTCTTGTTTGTGGTAGTCAGAGTTTTGAGAAGAATTGATGGGTGTTCTTGGTTGACAATTCAAAATATGGTACAGTTCTAGGGGCATATCATGCAAGTGATGGTAGATTTATATACAAGTGATGGTAGATTTAATATGTACTATATATTTTTATATATTTTCTATCTTTTTGTATGAACACGTACTCGTGTTTTAAGGATATTATAATGGTTACAGAGACATTTCAGAAGCCATGTTTTAACCATACATAAATGTTGTCAATTCATTCATTACACTACAAAAAAATTTCATAGAAGTCTACCATAATGTTTGAATCTCTTTGCAAAAAGTCTACCATAACAATTGTATCTTATATAAATAAATCTACCATAACGTATATTATAAATCAGAATGTATGTGTTTCATAAAAATAAATTTACCATCAAACGAAAATACATCTCATCCGAATCACGAGGGATAACTGAACAATCATTGGATCCATCACGAGGGTTTGACTCTGATAACTGAACAATCTCATCACGTGGTAACTCATCCATGATATCAGCTGCACGTTTGAGGCGAATAACATGCATATTGGAATCACATAAGTCTTTCATACTATGCCAAAAAATCTCATTCATTAGCAGCTTCAGAGTCAAAAATTTACCATTGAATAGAATAAATCTACCATTACACAAAAAATAAATCTACCACTAAGGAATTACATGCCATATATACGGTTGAGATTGAGGACTTGATGCTACATAACCATAAGGCCGTATAGGAGAATAAACATGTTAAACAATATAAAGATTAACCAAATACTACCTAAGTACAACAAGAAACAATGGTGTATAGACCATCTTCATGATCTTTTGGATGTTCTTTACAATTTTAATGCGCATTGCACGTACAAATAATATATGTAAAGAAATTCTTGGAAATTAGAACATCTTAGACTGAAACACAATCCTAACTAGCCAAAAAAGATTTCATTCATTAGCAGCTCCAGAGTCGAAAAGTCTACCATAATGTTTGTATCTCTTTGCAAAAAGTCTACCACAACGTCAAAAAAGATTTCATTCATTAGCATATCAAGAGTCGAAAAGTCTACCACAACGTCTGCATCTCATAGAAATAAGTCTACCACAACGTCTGCATCTCATAAAAATAAGTCTACCACAACGTCTGCATCTCAAAGAAATAAGTCTACCACAACGTCTGCATCTCATAGAAATAAGTCTACCATAACGTCTATTATAAATCTACCGTAACGTCGGTTTTTCCCAGAGAAATAAGTCTACCATAACGTCGGATTCTGGATATGAGAAAAATCCAGATCTGGAAAAAATTCCGATCTGAGAAAAATCCAGATCTGGACCAGAACGTGATTTTACAAAACTTCAACACACTCAAACGAAACCGGTTAGAATCAAGAGATTACCTCTCTACAACGCACGGAAACAAAACCCCAACACTCGCCGGAACTTTCCTTCGTCGGAATTTCGAAACCTATGAGCGAATGAACATATTGAAGTTCATAAATCTGAACTCAAAATACTCGTGAATGATAGAGAGAAAGATAACTCATGATTTGTTTCGAATCTTACCCTCAAAAGCAACAAATCTCGTCGCCGGAGAAGAAGTCGCGATTTGAGTCGCCGGAGAGAGGAAGAAGAAGATGAAGAGTTGAAATCTGATTTTTTTTTTATGTTTTTTTTTCTCAAAGAATAATGGCATTTTCGTTAATAAATGAATTTTGAGTATTTTTAATGTCTTTGTAACCTTTTTTAGCTCAAATTTTTGAGCTCAAAAAATAAAAGGTTGTTTGAGTAATTATCTCTATATAGAAATTTTTTTTTTTTTTTTGATGAAATATAAAGACCTAGACGTAGCTAAGGCTAAGGCGAACGCAAACTCAAACTAGCCTAGGTTACAAATTTGACGACTTCTCTCTATCGCGAATCGCAAAACTGAGTTGGAGTGCTTTCTCTCCATCTCTATCGCAAACTCAAACTAGCCTAGGTTACAAATTTGACATTTCAAAACTGAGTTGGAGTCCTTTCTCTTATGTGTATGGCCAATTAGTTAGCCTAACTGAACATTCGGTAAGTGTTTGAAGTTATAAAGAAAATTAACACTAGAATTAAATCAAATAAAGAACTTAAAAAATTATGATAATTCTTTATTAAAAAAAAGAACTGAAATTGATTCACTTGAATTAGCTAAATGACATGAATGAGCCACAATTAGAAGACAATAATTTGTCAAAAAATTCTTGTATCTTTCTTGATATGTTTGTAGTGGTACAAATACAATCACGGATAATGAAGCAAGAGTAAGATCATTTTATCATCAAAAGGCATATCGCATCATAAAACCACAATCATTACCACTGTATTATGTACATCCATGCAACAATGTCCTCCCGAAGTAATGGACTTTTGTCCCAAGTTGAAACGTGAAAAACACATGAGCGAGGTGAAGTTGCATCAACATAAACTCGAAAAATGCATAATGAAATCCATTCTCAAGTCCAATCACCATTATCATATACAGTGCCGGTCCTGAGATTATAAGGGCCGCAAACCAAAAAAAAATTTGGGCCACTAATTTAAAAGGAAACAAATTTAAACAAAATGATTGAAGAGAATTTGAACACTCTACCTCTCATTTATAATATGTAGCTCATAAACCAACTACAGTAAAAAGATTTTTTACATATTTTTGGCTGAAATTATAGAAAATCAAAACATCAATTTTTTTGGGCCGCAAGCGTGGGCTTGGGCTGCTTGCTGTCATGGCCGGCCCTGATCATATAGAGTAGAAACTTGATATATTAATATTCGATAAATTAGTAATCCGATAAACAAAAAATCGATTTTAAATTAGTTTTTCAATATAACTCTGTTAAATTAATAAAATATTTTTGGTCGGAGTTTTCATTATTTATGCAATTCTCTCAAGAAGTCAATCTACATTATGAAGAGTTTTGGTGTTACGAATGTACAATGATATCGAAAATAAGGAGAAGAATGTGGATCTTAGCGTCAAAGTCCAACACAATGCTTCTTCTAATCTTAGTATGCTTTGATTTTTTTCTGAAAAACGAATTACCATTTGAAAATTTGATTCTCTTTAATCAAATATCATTACACACACAACAATGGCTTTTGTAATAAACAAAATAAGCACACCCATTAATATAATCCTCTACTTCTTCCTAAATCCAAATCCATTCTAATTACATACATACAAATATATATATAGATTTTAGTATAACACACACACCATGAATCATGAACCAATATGAATCTTAGTTTAATTTAACTTCTTCCACTTCCTCTCTCACACCATTAACCTTCTCATTCCTCACCTGATCCATCGTTGGACCATACGACCAACTACACACCACGTAATAGATGACATTAACGAAGCTCAAAATCGCTAAAATCCAATAGTAGTAGTCGTAATGACCCCTGTTGATATTATCTTCAATCCAGCTATCGTTACCCTTCTTAGAGCTATTCTTGACCACATTAAGGATCACACTAGCCAAGATATTAGCCACTGCCATTCCTAGACCAAACAGCGAAGCCGCGATGCTCGACATGCTTTTAGGAAACTCGGTATAGAAGAACTCGGTCTGCCCTATCGCGGTTAAGGCCTCTGCTAAACCGTGTAGCACGTACTGAGGTATGAGCCACATCGCTGATATGTTCACTGTTGCGTTGGCGTTGTTTGCAAGTCCTTGATTTATAGCGGTTTTCCTCCTGTAATGCTCAACGGTTGCCGAAACCGCCATTGCTAAGAATGATATGAATAGCCCTAATCCCATTCGAATCTTGACACTAACCCTAACCGGTCTACCTCGGATCTTTGAGGCTAGAGGGAGGATTGCGCGGTCGTAGAGAACAACCCATGAGATTAAGGCTATGATTGTGAACATACCGAAAGATGCAGCTGGAATTTGGAAGGTAGAATCGCTGCTCAAACGTCTATCCATTGAGTTAGCTTGAAGCACCTGAAACGAGTTCTGGCTAACATTTATCGACATCATTATCCCCGTGGACCATACCGGGATCACCTTGACCAACGCCTTGAGTTCCTCAACTTGGTCCGTTGTGCAGAGCCTCCATGGGTTTAAGGAAAAACCATCAGAACCAATGTCTTCCTCGTGGTTATTTATGACACAAGCTTTGTTCAAAAACCTAATTAATCAATTTGCAAGAGTGTCAAAAGTCAAGAAACCAATCAAGAACTATATACATATATGTAATTGATTTCGTTTTTACCTCAGTTTATCACTTGGAGCTTTGAGTTCAGAATCTTTCAAGTGGTAATAACAATCGTAGGAGTCATTATGATCCGGTAGACTTAAGTTTCTGTTCACGTAAGCTGCAACAGCCACTTGAGCTAAACCGGTGAACAAACTCTTGGACACATTGCGTTTAACGTAGAGTGGAGACCCGAAAACAAACAAAATACCCGCGACCAGCATGAGAATCGCGGGTATTCCAAACCCGATTCTCCATCCTAGATGATCTTGAATGTAAACAATGACAGTGAAAGCGATCAAGACAGCAACCGATGAACAAGCGTAGTACCAACCAAAGAAACTCTCAAGAACTCTCTCGTTCTTGGGATTGTCTTTGTTGTCTAATTGATCAGCACCAAAGGCTAAAGAACATGGCCTGATTCCGCCTGATCCAATCGATATAAGCGCAAATGCGGAATACAAAAGAGCCAACTGAGACGATGTCGCGGTCACGGAGCTGCAATTGGTTCCAACACACGGTGGTGGCTTCACTTGCGGTAACATAGCCGTTAGCCACAGAACCACCATCCCCTGTAACGTTTGATTCAAACAATTAATCAATAAATGTATCAAAAAAATATTTAACACGATAAGCAATATGCATTATTAAGCTTTTGTCTATATCTACTATTGACGTAGGACAGCTAAATTAAAAATGTAGTCTTCAATTCTTTCGTAAAATCTGTAGATATAATTCAAGAACAAGAATCCAAGTTTTAGATCAGATCAGTTGTCATAATCATACGATTTCTTAAGGAAAATGAATGATTACTGTAGATTTCAAAATCAATTGATGTCACTATGTGTATCAAAAGGATTTTTATTCAAGTGGATGAAATAAAAATTTGATCAAGAATGGGGACAGGTAGTACAAAAACATGGGTCACAAATCGAAATTGCTTTCAGCCTAACACTCCTATGTTGGCCAAAAACTAATGTCAAATCCTTAAATAGTGGCAAAATTTGGGTCCACGTTAGCTTGATCCATAAATAATGAAATTAAAACGAACTAATAGAAATAAGCTAATAAGAAATAATATATTCTTATAGAGAGATTCAGAAGTGTGGTCACTCAAATACACAAGTTGCCAGAGAAAGCCCACAAGGTCATACACAACCACAAGGAAAGCAACCAGATTTTTAGAGAATTGATAAAATTAATGATAGTGATAATGATATTAAATACTTTATGATTATTTAAAACCTGCTATGATATAATCACATTCACATGGTCATTTCAGAACACCTGGCTTCGAATTTAATTTTACCTGACTTTAAGTTTCTTTATATATGGAAACAAATATTAAAAAAAAATAAAGAGCTTTAGTTTTCTCATTCATTGAACAGCAATTTCAGGGTCGCACATGCATCATGTGAAAATTTTGACTCTTAATGGAAAAAGGCTTCTGAAAAAGTTTAATCATAATTTCTTAAAATAGAAATTTCACTGTACATAATCACTGTATTACTCAAATACATAAACCGTACGTTTTCTTTTTCTCAAGCAAATGAACATCTGTTAATGTTTCAGTAAACATTTCGTAAACTCTAGTAAATTCCATAAAATTTACTGCACAAAGATATTCACTTTTCTGATAATTTAAAAATAATAAAAAATTACTTTTAAAAAAACCTCGTACCATTTAATTCGAGGCCCTTAATTCTATGACTTTGTTAGATTTTATTCAATTCTCTTTTTGTTGTCGACGCAAGCAAAGTCTAATTACCAAAATCTTGCATCGGAAATTAGTCCAAATATCGAAGTTCGAGTAAAGATAACACACTCTTTCACCCAAATCAATCTAAACCGACATTTTCGGTTTTAAGTTCCAATTTGAATAAAAACCAAATAAACATAAACAAACCGTTTTCAAACCAAAAGGTAATAAGTTAACACTATTGGTTACTAAAAATGTCAACGAAATTGCTTGACTTATCAGAGTTGAAATCGAACTGTAAATTAAACCGGAGTAAACCGGGAAAAAGAAGAAACATAAACCGGTTTGAAAAGAAAAGTTTACCAGGAAGCTGGAGAGAGAAGCAATGGAGATGGTGAGAAAACGACCCAAGTAGGAATCAGAGAGAAAAGCACCAACGAGAGGCATGAAATTAGTAGCAGCAACCCACATGAACAACACAGTTTGTCCTTTAACAGCTCCTAATCCGTAATCACTTATCAGATAAAGAATCATGTTCTGTAATAATCCATAACTCGCCACTTTCTCAAACCCCTCGTTTGCTTCATCAATCAAGAAAAAGAATCAGAACTCGAAAACAGAGAGATTTGAGTTAGAAAAAAATGAGAGATTGTTACCAATGATGAAAGGCATAGTGATAAGTCCACCCTTTCTTCTTGTTCTTGTTTCGGGTTCAAGAATCATTTCCTTTGACTCTGTTTGATCTGGAGGATTCTCCATTGTTACCTAGTTTCTTTGTTTGTGAAAGATGGAAGAGAAGAGAGAGAGGGAGAGAAAATCTTTGTCTTTGAGAGAGCTTTGAAGAGTTTAATGCGATCTTATTTTTTTCAGTTTCAGACAGCGAGGAATCTCTGTTTTCTGAGACGAGTGAGCAATAATAAATGGGGGAGATATTTAAATATACATTTTTTCTTTTCTTTATGAAGGTAAATAAAATAATAAATATCACAGTGGGAAGCCAGAAAAAGTAGATTAAAAAAAATATCAGTTTATCATAATGTTTCTGTACAGAGTGAAGTTCTTCTATTGGCACACTACAATTTATGATTTTATTATATGGGTTTTTATTCTTTTATTAGGAATCCGATAAATTTGGAAGGAAGAAAAAACGTCATTTTCGTAATCTAGCTAAATACAAGTTGATACATAAATGACAGACCAATTTATCCAAAGAAACATAATGTATATTGATCATTTTGTAAAAGATCTGATTGGCTAATAATCGTTAGAGAAAGAAAAAAATGAAATGAGAGGAATTGAAATGAAAAAAAAAAGATAATTCGAAGATCTGAAACAATTAATAACAAAATGCAAAAACATTTTTTGTTTTAAAAGTGGAATATGTAGACTGAAAAACATCTTTTATTTTGAAAGTGAAAAATATTCCACTTCAGCAAAATAAAAGGGCCAATTGTTTTTCTTTCTTTTCCTGAAATAATATTCGTCTTTGGTCGAATAAACTAAAGATCCATGAGATTTAAGAAGCAGAAAATAAGCAGCTATTCTAATCAAACCCAAAAATCAAAAGAGTGTATGTATGATCACGTACTCAAAGGTTATTGAGAAAAATTTGTTATAGGCAATTAGGTGTAGATTAAATCATTATCCTAAAACTAGCTTTCACATCACATTAATAAAAGGAACGTAAAAAAATCATCACTAAAGTTTTTTCATCATTGAGAAAGGAAGAGACATCCCATGAGATTAACAGCTTTTGTTTTGGCTCTCTCTTCCTCTTTTCTTTGACAAATTGAAACTTTTATAATTCAATATCTTTTTGATTTTCGAAGATAAAAAAGGAGTCATGAAAGTAAGTGCAATCATTATTTTAAAGCTTTTGCTTCTCTTTCTCCATATATCACTAATAAGTCAACATCCCTAAAGAGTCGGCCCAAGAAAATCACTAGAATATAAGCATAGTTTGCTCATTTTTTAATCATCTTGTTAAGAAAACATTTGGATAATACGAAGTTGATACCAAACTGTTTTGTAATGTTTAGTAAGGATTATACCAATGACCTAGTTCATATCACAGAAAAGTCAAAGTAATTATATAAGATTGAGTGAGAGATAACTTATACAGAAAACAAATCACAAGCTAAATTATGGGTCGAAGTAGTTTACTCTATACTTAATAGTTAATATGTAACGTGATTCGCTGAATACAAATCAAAGTCGAAAACAAGAATTACATCTTGTCCCAAGACAACTACTACAACAACACGTTGTACTACATTTTGAACTATTTTATCAAAATTACGTAACAACTTATTAACTTTATTGAATCTATGAATACATTTATGTTTCCATGCTTTTAGTGGTATTCACATAGGGATGTTGTCACGGATAAAAAAAATTCTACCTAACCCGAATACAAAACAAACCTGCCCAAAAAGAACTTTAACATAAAAAACCCAAAATAACCCATTTATTACAAGGGTAACCCAAAAAAACTCATATAAGTTTAGAGTAACCCGTAGGTTACCCAATTGTTTTTTTAATATATCACAATTATTTTTCTTGTTTAATCCGTTTTTCCGCCATTTTTGCGAATAGCGTTTTCCCACCAAAACCGCAAAATCACGTTTTTCCGTCAAAACTGTAAAATAGCGTTTTCCCACCAAAACCGTAAAATAGCGTTTTCCCACCAAAACCGTAAAATAGTGTTTTTCCGCAAAACTCGTAAAATAGTGTTTTCCCGTCAAACCCGTTTTTCCGCAAAACTCATAAAATAGTGTTTTCCCGTCAAACCCGTAAAATAGCTTTTTCCGCCAAAACCATAACATAGCGTTTTCCCGTCAAAACAGTAAAATAGCGTTTTCCCGCCAACCGTAAAATAGCGTTTTCCCGCCAAAACTGTAAAATAGCGTTTTACCGCCAGAACCGTAAAATAGCGTTTTCCCGCCAAACCCGTAAAATAGCGTTTTCCCGCCAAAACTGTAAAATAGCGTTATTCCGCCAAAACCGTAAAATAGCGTGTTCCCACCAAAACCGTAAAATAGCGTTTTCCCGCCAAACCCGTAAAATAGTGTTTTCCCGCCAAAAACGTAAAATAGCATTTTCCTGTCAAAACCTTAAAATCGCGTTTTCCCGCCAAAACCGTAAAATCGTGTTTTCCCGCCTAAATAAGTAAAATAGTGTTTTTCCGCCAAAACCATAAAATAGCGTTTTTCCGTCAAAACTGTAAAATTGCGTTTTCCCGTCAAAAAGTAAAATCGCGTTTTCCCGCCTAAACCGTAAAATCGTGTTTTCCTGCCTAAACCGTAAAATAGTGTTTTTCTGCTAAAACCATAAAATAGCGGTTTCCGTACAAAATCGTAAAATCACATTTTTTGGCTAAACGTGTTAAATTCCGTAAAATTATAAAAAAAATATTGTTTTTTATGTTAAATATAGGTTTTTAAAAAAATCTATTGGGTACCCTAAACTTATTAGGATAAATCCAATTTGGTAATTAATAAAATGGGATCAACCCCAATAAAACCCACAAATTTTTAAAGTAAAGAAAGCGGATAATAAGTTTTAAATTTAAGTTGGGTTTAAGGTACCCAATGGGTAAAAACCCATAATTAATATCCCTATTGAGTCGGTCAATTGTATGGGTTATGAATTATAATCGGGTTCACCTGGTCGAATCATGTTATTTTGATCTTTCAAAAGTAAACATAATATAAGGATATGTACAAAAATGATTTGTTACAATCTTTATGTCATTTATCTTCTATTATTATTTTGAAGAATAAATTGGCCTCACTCTTATGCTAGAAAGAGTCGTAAATTGAGTTTATTTTGTTTAAGTTGAAATAGTCAATTAGATGAATAAGTCTCTCACTTGTTTGTAGGGAAGTCCATAGGAAGTAGTTCCTCTGTTTTCTATTTAAGAAGTTTGTAGCTTTGTTTCGATCAATTGAAAAGAAAACATTTAAGTTTATATCACTTATTTGATTCTAACAAATGGCATCAGAGCTTGTAATACAACATGTTACAAGTGTGTTTGAGAGTGAATACAAAGTGCGAGAGAGAAACAATTTGAGATGAGTGATCATGATTCTTTGCTAAGCATTCCAAAATTCGATGGTGATTACGAGCATTGGGAAATGCTCATGGAGAATTTGTTGCAATCAAGAGAATGGTGGGATCTCATTGAGACGGGTGTCTCACAGCCAGAGAGGAACATGATCTTAACCGGACCACAACGTACGGATCTTGCGGAGATGAAACTCAAAGATCTCAAGGTGAAAAACTATCTCTTTGCTTCGATTGATAAGACGATACTGAAGACGATAGCAAAGAAGGATTGTTCAAAGGATATTTGGGAATCCATGAGGACAAAGTACCAAGGACACACGAGAGTTCACAGTGCACATTTCCAGCGATTGCAAAGAAACTTTGAAGTGCTTGAAATGAGGATTGTAGACACGGTTACGGAGTACGTCTCTAGAGAGATGGTGGTGGCCAATGACATTAAGAACCTTGGAGAGGAGATGCCTGATGCCAAGGTGGTTGAGAAGATTCTTCGAACTTTGGTAGAGAAGTTCACATATGTGGTATGTATTATCGAAGAATCAAATGATATCAAGACGTTGACTGTTGGCAAACTACAAAGTCGGTTGTTCGTTCATGAGTCAAATATGATTAAGCATATCGGGGAAGAGCATGTTTTGAAGATGGAAGATGGTAGAGGACACGGTGGATATGTCCGAGGAAGAGGGGAATATACCCGAGGAAGAGGAGGACGAGGCAAAGGTAGCACCCGTTTTAACAAAGCTGAGGTTGAATGTTTTAAGTGCCACAAGAAGGGGCACTTTAAAAACGAATGTCCAACCTGGGAGAAGAAGGTGAATTATGCATAACTTGAAGAAGATGTGTTATTGGTGGCTCAAATCAGTCTCACTAAAGCTGAAGATGGACACGTTTGGTACTTGGACTCCGGTTGTAGTAATTACATGTGTGGAACCAAGGAGTGGTTCATGAACTTTGATGGCTTGTTTTGACAACACGTGAAACTTTGAGATGGTAGAAGGATGTCGGTGGAAGGAAGAGGAATTTTGAGGCTTGAGATTAATAGCATAACTCAGGTGATTTCCTCGGTCTACTTCGTACCTGGTCTAAAGAATAATTTACTTAGTGTTGGACAACTACAACAAAAGGGTTTGAGAATCAATATCGAAGACAATACGTGTGAAATCTGGCATAAATAACATGAGAGAGTAATTATGTACTCAACCATGTCCACAAACAAGTTGTTTGTAGTTTTCGCTAAGGTGAAAAACCAAAGGGATGAAACGGAGGCGCGTAATCTGCTGAGTTTGATGGAGGAAGGAATGTGGCATGAGAGGTTCGGTCACTTAAATCAAAACAGTTTAAAAACTTTGGTTGAGAAGGAGATGGTGAACGGTTTACCAAAAATCAATGATGAGAGTGCTGTTTATGAAATCTGTATGAAAAGCAAGCAAAACCAAGTCAACATTCCAAAGCAGAGTATGTGGAGAGCAAGTCGTGCACTAGAGCTAGTTCACAGTGATATTTGTGGCCAAATATCACCTACCTCAGAGAGTGGAAATAAGTATATAATCAATTTTATTGATGACCATAGTCGAAAGTGATGGACATACTTTCTTGCTGAAAAATCAGAGGCATTAAAGACATTCAAAGAATTCAAAATAGCAGCACAGAGAGAGCTTGGTGAGATGTTGGTGTGTCTAAGAACAGACTGAGGTGGAGAGTTCAATTCTAAAGTATTTCAGGAGTTTTGTGTGGAGAATGGTATCAAGAGATAACTAACAACGGCTTACACACCGCAACAAAATGGTGTGGCGGAAGAGAAAGAATAGAAGTGTTATGAATATGGTGTGGTGTATGTTGTTCGGAATGAAGGTGTCTCTCAAGTTTTGGACAAAAGCGGCGCAATATGGAGTGCATATATTAAATCCGAGTCCTACGGTGGTGTTAGGTGATGTGATGTTGATGGAGAAAAGGAGCAAGCACAAACAATTTGTAGAGAATCTTCGAGTCTTTGGATGTGTTGCGTTTGTTTTAGTCCCGTATGAGAGACACATCAAACTGGATTATAAGAGCATCACATGTGAGATGTTTGAGGTTAGCAAGGAGTCCAAATCTTATCGTTTGTATGATCCAGTGACAAAAATATGTTTATCAGCAAGGATGTGAAGTTTGATGAAAAACGCCGTGGAATTGGGAGGAGAACACATAAAATCATAAATACATTTAATTCGCTGGAGAAGAAGAAGTGAATCCGACCGTCGATATCGAATTTACCGGAGACGATATCGACCCTGCCAGAGAAGAAGAACATGCTGGAGAAGAAGAATCAAATAATGATTCAAATGGTACTGAAGGAGGAGAAGAGCATGTTAGTGAGTAAAGTGAAACAACTGAAGTGGTTGTTAGTTCTTGAACACCTACAATCAGAAAAGTTCAAAGACCAACTTGGATAAAAAGATGATGTATGCGAGGGAATGAGATTGATAATAGAAGAAAATGTGAGGAGCTGATAGCAATGTTCATAACGGAGGATGATCCATAAAAATTTGAAGATGCGATCAAACATGATAAATGGAGGAAGGCTATAGAGGCTGAGATCAAATCAGTCGAAGAAAACAATACTTAAGAGCTTGTCACGTTACCTGTTGGAGCCAAAGTTATTGGAGTTAAGTGGATTTTCAAGACAAAGTTCAATGAAAAAGGAGAAATTGACAAGTCTAAAGCGAGGTTAGTAGTTAAAGGTTTTCATCAAACACATGGTGTTGATTTTTATGAGGTCTTTGCTCTTGTGGCAAGATGGAATACAATCAGATTGATTCTTGTTGGCGGCGCAAAGGAGATGAAATGCTTTCCAACTAGATGTGAAGAGTGCGTTCTTACATGGAGAGCATGAGGAAGATGTCTACGTGGAACAACCGAAAGTATTTGAATCCAGAGAAGAAAGTGAGAAAGTCTACAAACTAAAAAAAAGTGTTGTATGGTTTAAAGCAAGCATCGAGGGCTTGGTATAGAAGGATCAAAAGCTATTTTGTGAGAGAAGGATTCAAAAAGTGTTATCGCGAACATACTCTGTTGTTAAAGAAGGAAGGAGTGAACGTCTTGATCTTAAGCTTGTATGTAGATGATCTTACACAAATAATTCTGAAGATATGCTTGCAAAATTCATGGATTCGTTGAAGGAGGAGTTTGCAATGACAAATCTTGGAAGGATGAAATACTTTCTTGGTGTGGAAGTAATTCAAGATGAGCAAGTTATTTTATATCTCAAAAGAAGTATGCGATGGACACGTTGCATAAATTTGGTATGGAAGGTTGCAACTCTGTGAAGAATTCGATTGTTTCGGGACATAAGCTGACTAAAGAAGGAGTTGGGCCACCGTTCGATCCAACCGCTTTCAAACAGCTTGTTGGTAGTTTTGGGTACAGTCACTCGTCCTGATCTTATCTATTCAGTCAATTTGGTGAGTACGTACATGGAGAGTCTGACGGAGCAGCATATATTAGCTGCGAATAGAATCCTGAGATATGTGCAAGGCACAATTGGTTTTGGAGTTCAGTTTAAGTATGGAGGAGATGAGAAATTAGTGGGCTATGTGGATAGTGATTATGCAAGTGATAGCGATGATAGAAAGAGTATGTCGGGGTATACGTTTATGCTTGGAGAAGGGGTTGTGTCATGAGCATCAAAGAAACAACCTATTGTTACACTTTCAACCATTGAAGCCGAGTTCGTGGCAGCAAAAAACAAAGCTTGTCAAGCAGTGTGGCTGAGAAATGTTCTTACAGAAGTCGGGATTGATCAAGGTTGGGGAACAGTGTTTTATTGTGATAACAGTTCTAGAATCAAGTTGTCCAAAAATTGAGTGCTTCATGGGAGAAATGAGCACATTCATGTAAGGTATCATTTTCGTGATTTGATGAATGAAAGGGGTGATAGAATTGGAGTATTGTTCAACTCATGATCAATTAGAAAATTTAATGACTAAACCCGTGAAGGTTGAGGTGTTCGAGAAACTGAGGAAGAGTATCGGTGTTTGTTCAAGAGAAGAGTAAACTGGAAGAAGAGAGTGTTTCCAGTTTAGGGGAGGAATTGAAGAATAAATTGGTCCGAGTCTTATGCTAGAAAGAATCGTAAGTTGAGTTTATTTGGTTTAAGTTGAATCAGTCAATTAGAAGAATAAGTCTCTCCCTGATTCGTAGGGAGCCATACGAGTCCATGGGAAGTAGTTCCTCTATTTTTTATTTAAGAAGTATGTAGCCTTGTTTCGATCAATTTAAGAAAAAACATTTCAGTTTCATATCACTTCTTTGATTCTAACAATTTTGACATTGTTAACTATTTTTAGTTTGGTACTAGCCTACTAAAAACTTTAAATTATTCACATCTTAAATCATGAAAATATAGATTTATTGAAAAACTCTGAAAAAATGGAGTACGGAAAGTCGCAAGTGCTATGTCTCATTTTTGGTGGAGTGCGTGTAATGAGAAAAGGAAGATCCATTGGATAGCTTGGAAACAATTGTGCAAATCTAAAGAGAGTGGTGGTTTGGGTTTTAGAGATTTAGAGGATTTTAATCAAGCTCTGCTTGCTAAGCAGGCGTGGAAGTTATTGAATGAGCCGGACTCTTTGATCGCTCAAGTGTATAAAGGTCGTTATTATTCATCTACAGATTTTTTGGAATGTGGTAGAGGTTATAGACCTTCTTATGCTTGGAGAAGCATTTTACATGGTCGCGAGATGTTGAAAAGAGGTTTGCTACGCACCATAGGAAATGGTGAGAACACAAGAGTTTGGATAGATAAATGGGTTATGGAGGCGAAACCGAGGCGAAACCGAGGCGACCGATGAATAAGCAATCTTTGTATAATATTGAATTGAGAGTAGCTGATTTGGTATCCTCTAATGGACAATGGCGTCAAGATGTGCTGAATGATCTGTTTCCCCCTACGAATGTTCAACAGATCATGGATATGCAGCCTGGTCCCACTCGGGATAGCTACATTTGGCCGTATAATGACCACGGAGCTTATTCTGTGAAAAGTGGGTATTGGTTCACGTACACTCACCCTCTCATTCCGAAAGCTCCAAAAACAGAGGCAGAACTGCATAGGATTGCTATTAAAAAGAGAGTATGGAAGTTGAAGACGACCTCAAGGATCAGATTATTTATATGGAGAGCTATTGGAGGAGCTATCTCTGTGGCTACTCGGCTCCGTACCAGGGGTATTGATGTGGATAAAACGTGTATGCTTTGTCAAATGCATGATGAAACCATTAATCATGTGTTGTTCGAATGCTCTGTGGCGCAACGACTGTGGTTAATTGCAGAGGTTCCTCCACCGGTATTGGGTTTTTCTGATTGTTTGGAGGATAAAGTTTCATATGTCTTCGATTTAATGGAGAGTTCTAGTATTGCAGAGGATCTACGGTTAGCTATTCCTTGGATTCTTTGGGAGATTTGGAAACATCGGAATTCGGTACTTTTTGATCCGAAACAGATTTTGTTGAGTGGAGTGATTAAAAATGCCTTTGATGATGCTACATTCTGGAAGGAAGTGAATAAGAATATGGAAGTAGCTCCAACTAATAATAGTTCTGAACCTAGTCGAGCGGAGAGATGGGTTCCTCCTCAAGCTGGGATAGTCAAATGTAATGTGCATTCTAATTAGCGGAATGACCAACTTCATAGTGGTGGTGCCTGGATTGCAAGAGATCATACTGGTTCGGTCTTATTCCATGCTAGAGAAGCTTTCTCGCGGTTACCGAATCGTACGATATCGGAGTTAAAATATATTTTATGGGCTTTACAAAGTGTGAAGGATTTACATTTTCAAGAAGTGGTGGTCGGGTTGGATTGCCTTGCGGTTTTTAAAGCTTTAAACAAGCCAGCAGATTGGCCTCTTTACTGGGTATTTTTGGATCAAATTCGGATGCTTAGTAGTCAGTTTGTATCGTGTTCCTTTGAACTTGAATCAGGTGGATCTAATTTACCAGCTCGTGCGATTGCATCAAGTGTTCTTCGTGATGGTAGATTTCAGTCTTACCTTGCTCTTGGAGGACCAGCATGGCTACATGATCACATTGCCGCCGATGGTCTTTAGTACCATCCTTTTGTCCCTATGGTTTGGGATTTGATGTGGTTTTGTTTTGTTCTTGATGTTGCTGTGGTACTTCCTTGTTACTTTTGTTTTATTTTAATCATATTATTCAGACGTTTAAAAAAAAAAACACTAATAAAAAAAAAACCAGAAGGTATCAAAAACGATAAGTGTATCTTTGATAATGGAAACATAATTAAGGAAAAAATATACAAAATCATCAAAAGATAGAAAGTAAAATAACGAAAACCCTAGATATTGCTTCTTTATTAATCGCCGCATACCCTTATTACTTCACAACCCTTAGTGCCGTTTCCGAAATTCGTCTCCTTTCATACATTTTCGTTCAACAGTGCAAAGCAGCTTTACATGGTTACTTCGAATTCATTTATGTCATAGTTCAATGGTTTTACAGGGCTTGTGATATTGTCATTAATACACACGGCTTTGATCAATGATTTATATGTGTATTTTTTTCCTTTCGTGATACGTATTTATCATGTTTGTTAGTCACATTATCTTTGGCCTGTAATACCACTGAGCTATGATGTATAAATGATATGAAACCATTTACATTATGAGTTATTTACTAAGGAAGACACTTTCTAAGAAACTTATTTCAACTAAAGGTACTTTCTACGAGAGGTATACTTTTTATAAAGTTAATATCTGTTTTACCCCCTTAACTATATTTCTTTACCTTTACCTCTAACTAAATATACTCCTAAATATATCGATATAATCTCCCTCTTTTAACACTCTCTCTCTCTCTCCCCTCTCCTCTATGCCCTTCAATACTCCGACAGAAGAATTCCCAGCTCAAAATTTGTTTCTCGTTTTTCTTATATGACACCACAATCGTCTCTGTTTGATTTCAATCCATGTCGTTCCTTTCTATGTCGTCTTTCTTTCACCACCACTATAATCGATTTGCCTCCAACCTCTGCACCCAAATCTTAGACACCAAACGACTCGCCAAAACTCAAACCACTTGGTGTTTCTCTCCTCTGTCGTTTGCCTCCGCCGTCTACCACCACCACTGTGGTCTATGGATTTTAGTGTTAATTTTTGTTTGTTGTCTGATTTATATTCGATCTTGAACTTTTAGATTCTTCATGACTCTTGTTAGATTGATATATTAGTATGATTCATAATCAATTTTGTTTCATTTCCTAATTTTGAGATTTAAGTAACTTTCTTTTATGTTCTTACTTGTTCGTTCATAAGTAGTTTAAGCTTGCTTGATTTGGGCACCTCAATGGTAATGGTCAAGGTATTCTGGTCAGAATATTATGGTTAAACAAAACTAAGATGCAGTTGGAGAATCGTGATTGAATTGTTTTAATTTAAAAATTGAGTTTTAGTCTTGGCCTATTCACTGCTTACTTAAGAGGAATAGAGCAACAACTACATATATTCTCTTATATGATTGATGCCTTGTGAATGATACGTTTTTATTGACTAACGTTCACGAGAATAATGTTCAACAATGTGAACTCTGTTGTCCTCATACTGATCTTATTTCGCAGTTCAGCTAAAATAGAGAACGACACATTGTTGTTAACAGCAAGAAGGACTCGAAGAGTAACTGTTTGCAACAAAGTTCTCACGGCGCAGGAGCACAAGAACGTGTTTTCTATATTCTCGATACTTAGTCTAATCCAATTTTCCAATTTTGTGTTCCATATGTTCAAGTGAAAAGAAAACTAAAGAATATGTTTTCAGCTCTTTGTGGTAAAGTTTATAGATTGAATTATACCAAACATGAATATGACACTTGTGGAGATTGATCTTTAGTCATGCTTTAAGTTAAATGAATCAACTGAACATTTCTGGATACTTCATTTTCTCTTAAAAAAATCATTAATGGCAAATTTTCAATACTATGGGATGCAAGTTAATGGTCAGGGCTCTTGGTAGTACTATCGTCGACGGTAATGGACCTAATGGTCAAGGTTTAATGGTTAGAAAAAAACAAGATACGAAAATGGATGATTTTTTCTTGGTTACATGGATAGGGTTGGGTGGACGTTTTGTAGTGGATAGGGTTGTTTATTTGGATGGACATTGTTTAGTGGATAGGTCCTCATGGATAATATTTGCTTGGATAGTAGGTATAGCAGTCAGTGTGATAACATATGAAGGAGCATGGAAACAAAAGTGCCATCATAAGGGCTATCAAACCGTCCTAGTGGATCGGCGAATATAACCATGTGCGTTCCTATGTTGCTAATTGTGGTTGTAAATAGATAACCGAGAAGTGTATTGTAGATCGAAAACCGAAAAGTGTGTTCACCACCCTAAAAACGTTGTGTGTTGTCCACCGATTACCCTCCACGTAAACTCATCCATTATATTAGATTCTTACATGTGGCCCTGTTGTGAAAGATAAGTGCCATATATATATCCAGCTGAACGGCGATGAGTCTAGCTTCAGAACAGCGATGTCATGCTCATAAAAAGTGTGGATTCCTTCTTAATTCAAGCGAGATTGCAGTTGCATATCTCGAGAAGTTCATTTTCTCATCACCAAAAAAACTAGAACCGGAAACGCCATGCTCTTGGAGTGAGAGAAAAGCTTCTTGGAGTAATTCGTTGGTGGTGTAGAAAGCTAATTGTTCATGGATTTCGGTTGATGAGTCATTGAAATTTATAGGTTTCAATGTTATTGAACAACATGGTTGACGAAGTCTCTCAAATCTTTCTCAATTCCTCCTCTTTGTGTTGATGAAACTATACTAATACAAAAACCATATTGATCTTTTCATGTAATTAACGTAGGCAGAAAAGGAGAAGACGACGACGAATGAGGAATAGGTTTTTGTGGAAGTTAGACTTGATTCTCAACCACACGAAAACAAAAGCGGTGGAGGCGGACTTTACCGATCAATCAGATTCAAAACTTAAGAAAGCACTGGAAATCATTGTTGAAGATTTGCGATAAAGGTGCAAGGGAAGAGAGAGAAGAAGACAAAAGAAAACGATGAAAGTTTAATCAGATCTAAAGATCTTACCACAACATATTTCTTTTTTCTTAAACGAACGGTGTAGATAAGTTTACTATATCTTTCTATCTTTATTCTCTATTTGTGTGTCAGGGGTTCTTTCGTCATTAAATTTTTTAGAACTAGAATAAGTACACCTCCTTTAGAAAGTATGTTTTTTGTAATGAAAAACTCAAAAAGTACCTCTAGGTGTAATCAACCCTTACATTATTCACACAAAATTTTATAGTTTCTGCATCGGCAAAAACCTTTTTGTCGACTAGTAAGCACATAGAAATGTTATTCATAGTTATCGATGATCTTCTTAGTGTTTTGATTATTTTGTAATCGAATTTTCGTGATTTATTTATCGTGGTCCATTTCAACTTTTGATTATTCGTTCGACTTGGTTTTAAGTATTTTCTTAGATTCATTTAAAAATCAAAAAGTGAACAAAAAGCAATAATGATGAGAGTGACATGGTCATTTGCCTTGCACGTGAGTATGGATACTCTGCAATCTCCTTTTTGACAAACTTATTAATCTTCTACTCATTATGTCATTTTATTTTCAGTTTTTGATCATCATAATTAGTTATTTTCTGATACTTAAAGTTACTCAATAAAAAAGAAAAAAGTTACTTAACTTTGTGTTTTGTTTTGCTAAATGAAGTTACTTCTTCAGAAACCAAAAGTTATAATCGGTTTTGTTAAACCAAAAGTTATGATCAAATTCTCTCGAACAAACTTGATAGGTTTTCTGTTTAATAGATTTCAGTATTTCTCCTTTTTGAGTTGTCAAAAATTCTAAAAATGGATATAATTCAATATTTTTACCCAAAAAAACTTGTAAGATCTGAATTCAAGTGAGTACTTTATAAGGAGTACAAACTTGTGCAAATAGTAAAAGTATAAAACCAAAAAAACCAATACACTGTCGATAAAACAAAAGGCATAAAACTAACATTATGGTATTTAACTATTCACTCTTCAACGTTGATTAAAAAGTCTTGTCAAATAATACGGTCGAAAGGAATGGTCCCCTAAACTCCCTATGCATAGAATTTAGCGAATCTTAAGTTAAAATAATGAGTGAAAAACATTTTACAACTCTCTTTTTATTAATTTTATATTCACTTCTTTTGATATTATATAAAATGGTGTGAAAAGAGTGAATAATGGATTGTGGAGGAAGATAATTCTGGGACACTTCCAAAAAGAGAACACTGTAGAAAATGAATCTTTTGTTTCTGAAACATTATTATTCAAAGATTGCTTGACTTACACGCCAACTTCTCAATTTTCTTCCATTTCTTACTTCAAGAAAGAACGGTCTATTGAGGTATGTGTCAGGTTTCAGACTTATTTTTTCTTCTCAAATCCATGAAAAATATATTATTTTGTCAGTCTCAATTTTCTTACCTACTCTATTTTCTTATTCAATGTTTTTTTTACTCTGTTCAAAATCCTTTTCTCCATTTACACACACGCTGTTTATCTTGTCATCTTCTTGTTGTGTGTATTGGAATAATGAAGTTAGGTTTGTTTGTCAATGTGCTATTTTATTGGTCGTTAACTCCATTACGAAAATTGTTTGAATTAAACTTTGAGTCTGGAAATTGGAGAATTTCATGTCGACACTAGTTAATTTGAGTTACTTTCACCTAGTTTATGTTTATGTATGGTTAATTAGAATTTTGTGTTTGTTTTAGTCTATAATCTAGTAATCTACTTCTAGATATGAAACTAACATCTGATAGCTTAGTGAGTTTCTATCTTGTGAAATTGTTAGATAGCAATTTTTTGAGACTGCTAAAATATGGTTTGCTTGCCCATGATTTCTTAGATTAACAAAATTTACAACATAACACTGACTTCTGCTTTAACCAAAAAAGTTATTTAAAAAAAAAGAATAAAACCAACGAGGAGTTTTATTTCACTTACACAAAGAAGAAAATTCATGTGCTTCTCATTTCTTCTCTCCCGAAATTTATGAACCATGCCTTTGATTTTTCAACTCTCTATAGTCCCCTTTCTTGTCATAAGTCAAATCAATCTATTACCCCAATCTAAAAATTCTTGTCACATTTATTTGCCCTTTATATTCTATCCTCGGAATCAAAAATTGAAAAATCAAACGTTAAATCATCATTTGAAAACAAGAAATATCTATTTTACTTATAGAATTATAAAACTGTTTAGTGTTTAGGTGAAAATACATTGCCAACAAAAAAACTTGTTTAAAAGCTGATAAATATAAGTCTCACTGTTTTAACAACAAATGCTCTAAGTCAAAATTAATGAAAGGTATAACAAAAATGGGTAGACTTTCATTTTATCAAAGTATAGCCATGGACTTTCATTTTATCAAATTATTTTTGAACTTTAAAAAAGTGAAATCGATAGAGGTGCTTGTCTTGTAAAGTCCCCCATTGTTTTAAGGGTTACCCAAAAGAATGTCCCTCGTAATCATGAAAATGAGCTGTGTTACATCATCCACACACTCTCTAAATCCTCTCTAGATTTTTCACTTTTTTCTCTCTTTAATCAAATCACATACGTCCCTTCAAATATTAACTACTCCATTAATATCTCTTTCTTCGCTTTATTTCTGCAATAAATTATGCATCATTATTTCAGGTACATGATCTCCTCCGTAAGTATGTAAATGTGTCTAGAGAAAATTAATGTTCAATCTCTCTCAAGTCTCAACCAACAAATGTCAAATACTATCATACAAGTTATATTCTTTTATGGCTTTAGCTATGTCTCTAAATTTTGTGGGGTTTTGAGTGTTAAAACTTACAAGGGGTTGGTGAAATGAATTATGGAGTATACTAAAATGAGTAAAGATAAAATCGGAATGTTACTTGATTAGTGAAAAATCTTGTATATTTGATTGATTTATTTCTGTGAAAAATGAACTAAAATTAGAGGGAACAAAGTGGAGATGGGAAAGCAATAAAGGGAAGAGAGGACAATGAGGTGAGGATAAGCATTACCCTCCATTTCTCTCTTTCTCCACGTTACCTTTCTTATCTCCTTTAATTTTCAATAATGTTTTTTTTATTTTTCTAGCAACAATTATTGTTTCGTAACCAAAAAATTACAACTATTATTGTTTCAAATTCAATGCACCATCACTTACTAGCCAAAAGAGATGTTCTGAAGTGAAAGGATAACACATTTTAATCAAATGATGATTTTTCCACATTGATTTTTAGATTTTATTCAAATTCTTTTAACTTTAAAAGAAAAAAGGTTTAGAGTATATTAGTATTTCATTTCTTTATTACATATATATACAAACAAACAAGAGTGGTAGAGCATAGAAGAATTTGTCATCAGAATTCTCAAGCAAATTCTTCGGACCACTCTTGCAATGATGGAGTCTTGACGCCGATATTCTTCATGTCCAGAATATTCGCTGATACAAAAGAAGTTACGACAATATTTAGTTCCTTTCTATTCAGAGAATTACAAAGAATGATACAAAAGATCAAGATTCTACTAAAAAAGGTCTTTGTTTGTATGTCATTTGTTACTTCTTTCTACTTCTGTTAGATCCAATACTTCAATGTGTTTAGAGATGATTATGGTTAAACCACAAAGACAAACACCAACAGTAAAAGATGGATTTTACCGGTATGTATCTCTGGTGTTGCAGCAGCTGTGGCATCTGTAATAACAGTCACAGATGGATAGTCCAGCTCCACTGCATCAAAAACCGTTTGCCGGATACAGTTTGGCGTTTGAACACCTGAAAAATGTTACATAAACAAATGGCTAATCCAAGAGAGCCATATCATAAACAAAAGAGCTCCATAAAAGTGTTTCATAAACGAAGAGGCATGATCTTGGACTCAAACATACTCACCAGCAATCACTAAGTTGTTAACACCGGAAGTTTGCAAGAAGGAATGAAGATTGGTACCGAAGAATGCGCTGAAACGTGTTTTCACTATCTTATAGTCTTCTTCTTCTTTGGTCATCAATCCATCTACCAATTCTGCACCTACGGTTCCTTTAACAGTTGGACCAACTTTCTCAGACTTGTAGAGGTGACGCCTGAATAGTTCAACATCTCTTCCTTGAGGATCGTGTTCTCGAACAACCTGATACGATAAGAAAACACTTTCTCAATTTAGTGTACCACACACTGAATCGACCTTAGTTCCTTGTCATATGATTTATTAGTTTTTAGCAATGTGAGCTAAACCCTTAACCTTCAATACACAAACCAGAACCTTCTCTCGACGAGAAATTGAAGATTTTACATTGAGATTCTGAAAAGAACTGGCAAGCAATATGAAGCCATTTTCTTCACTGAATTGACCATGGATTGATCTCACAATGTTAACTAATCATCAAGAAGAATAATACTACAACGGTCTTCCCTTTTTCGTTTCATCAAAATTTGAGATATCAAGTTCGATTTCATATAACATAGAGTTGCAGATTTTCTAACTAAGTTCCAAAACAGAATTGTACAAGAGAAATGAAGAAAATACCCAAATAACGAGAATGCCACGTTGCCTAGCGAGTTCAACAACTCTAACAACGTTAGGAATTATGGATTTTCCTCCCTTCACTTGCATCACAGAACCTTCATCTATGAAATCATTCTGCTCCCAACCAAAACACCACAAACCAAAAAAAACCAAGCAAACTCATAAAAATCAAAACTCTAGAACTACTACAACATCAGAGAGAGATACATAATCATATAAAACCTGCATATCGATAACCAGTAGAGCCGTGTTCTTCCATCTCTCTCCCATTCTTCACACGGAGACAATGAAAAATCACAGAAGAAATGGTTCCAAATGGGCCCTTCTCATTCGGGCCCAACAAATATAAATCCTTATCGGTTTCCGGTTTGCTTAACATTACACCGGTTTAAATCTGTGATCTAGATCGGTTTAGAGAAACAACGAATGGTATTGAAAGAACCGGACGACAAACTTTATTAACGAGCAAGCTACTGTATTAACAAGCTTTTGTTTTGTAGAACTTATCGCATATCTGTCTCAGGGAATAGTGATCACCAGTTCCTGTATCGTAGTTGTGCTTTCTAATTTTGTTCGCATCTTCTCAGTTTCCCAACAATGTGTAGAATTGTGCTACCGTTTACAATTTTATCTCCACGTACATCTCAACGATTTAGGTTCCATATCAAATACTGCAAAATTGACAGTTGCCTGGTTTGGTTAGGAGCGCACAATTTGGTGTCTTTGTGAAGATACTCCCTCCAAATCATTACAATGAATGGAAAAAAGTAACCATTTGAATTTTCTAGGCACTTTTATCATGATGATAGTGTTATTATATTACAGATTGGGCGGATCAATAGGTGCGTAACTGAGGCTATTATTATCAATAGGTGTGTAACTGAGGCTATTATATATGATATTAGGAAATAATACGATTTAAAAAAACATGCTCAATCTCACGTTTCTTTTTTACATGTTTCTTGAATCATAATGATCGATCTCAAAGTGAGAGGGAAAGACTAACATAATTTTGATATACTTCTGGATATGCACGTCAGACAAAACACAATTGAAACTCACATGATTGACACGAACCAAAAGACGCTACTCTTAGAAGTTTCATCATCTTCATCCTAAGTGTAGAAATAGAGGACGTGTATCTAAATTGGGAAGAAACAACAATAATACCACAAGCTGAGCAAGGCAATCTGATGTCTGATGCCTCGATGGGTTTATTTAGAAGACAAAAAAAAATCTCAACTCTATCTCAATGTTGATTTTGTAATGTAAGCATCAGTTCAAATGCAAAAAGAACTACATTTGTTTAAACATAGCTATTGGCCAAAAAAACATTAGTATAAGAATAAAATGTGGTATGGTGAAACATATTTATCATTGATTTCTAAGATTGGTTCCTATTTTGATAAGGCGATTTTTTATATACTTTTAAATTATAGTTTACTGGATTATACTATTAGATATAAATTTGTCAGCAAATTAGGAATGGGAAAAACCCGCGCGTATGCGCGGGTGATCACCTAGTATATATAACAAACAAACAAAAGTGGTAGAACATAGAAGAATTTGTCATCGTAATTCTCAAGCAAATTCTTCGGACCACTCGTGTAATGATGGAGTCTTGATGCCAATGTTCTTCATGTCCAGAATATTCGCTGATCCAAAATAAGTTACGACAATGTTTAGTTCCTTTTTGATTCAGAGAATTACAAAGAATCATACAAAAAATCAAGATTCTCCTAAAAAGGTATTTGTTTGTTTGTCATCTGTTAGAAACATAGATGCATCCATTTTTCTTCTATTTAATTCAATACTTCAATGTGTAGAGAATTACAAACACCATTAGTAAAATATGAGTTTACCGGTATGTATCTCTGGTGTTGCAGCAGCTGTGGCATCTGTAATGACAGTCACAGATGGATAATCCAGCTCCACTGCATCAAAAACCGTTTGCCGGATACAGTTTGGCGTTTGAACACCTGAAAAATGTTACAGAAACAGAGGGCTAATCCAAGAGAACCATATCGAAAACAAAAGAGTCTATTTACATAAGAGAAGAGGCATGTTGGTTGTCATACACTCACACATACTCACCAGCAATCACTAAGTTGTTAACACCGGAAGTTTGCAAGAAGGAATGAAGATTGGTACCAAAGAATGCGCTGAAACGTGTTTTCACTATCTTATAGTCTTCTTCTTCTTTGATCATCAATCCATCTACCAATTCTGCACCTACGGTGCCTTTAACAACAGGTCCGACTTTCTCAGAATTGTAGAGATGACGCCTGAATAGTTCAACATCTCGTCCTTGAGGATCGTGTTCTCGAACAACCTGAAACAATATGAAAACCATTTTGTCAATTAAAACTGCCACACACGGAATTAAGATTAGTTCCTTCTCATTTGGTTCCGTATCTAGCAATGTGACAATAATCCCTTGACCTACAATACTCAAGCCAGAACATTTTCTTGATGAGAAAGCTTTCATTTTGATCAATACTACTACCAGTGATCTCACATTCAGATTCTTAATAAACCAGGCAAGCAAAAAAGTAGTAACCGACTGATCTCACAACGTAAGCTAATTAATCATCAAGGAGACTACTACAATTCTCTTCCCATTTTCTTTACATCAAAGGTTTAAGGTATCAAGTTCGATTTCAAATAACACAGAATTGCAGATTTTTAATTTCTTAACGAAGTTTCAAAACAGAACTGCACCAGTCCAATGTCCATGGAAAAAGAGCAGGAGAAATGAAGAAAATACCCAAATTACGATTATGCCACGCTGCCTAGCGAGTTCGACGACTCCAACAACGTTAGGAACTATGGATTTTCCACCTTTCACTCTTCTCACTGAAGCTTCTTCAATGAAATCCTTCTGCTCACAACAAAAAGGACTTATTACTCACAAATTCAAAACCCTAGACCTAATATAATACATGCAGAGAGAGGTATAAGACCTGCATATCGATAACGAGTAGAGCCGTGTTCCTCCATCTCTCTCCCATTCTTCCCACAAAGATGGTGATAAGGTTTTTCCCAGCAACAGAGAACCATCCACTTATTTAACTAACATTTTTGTCAAGACAATTGGCCTTTCTCATCCGGGCCCTACAACTACAAATCCTTATCAGGTTTTCCGGTTTGCTTTGCATTTTACCGGTTTATAGCTGTGATCCAGATCGGTTTAGAGAAACAACGAATGGTATTGAAAGAACCGGACGACAAACGTTAACGAACAAGCTACTGTATTAACAAACTTTGGTTTCATGTTGTAAAGAAAAGTAAGCTAAGGAGAAATAAAAAAATAAAAGGAGTCGCTCCTCTTAATTGCAGGAAGTCTCACAATCTCACTATGACCCGGGCTTGGATACCTGAAGGTAAACCATTTGAGTATAGCCATTGAACACTGACTTATCCAGCCGACCTAAACCGATTCGTTGGTACAAACGGCGCTTGCCATCTGCTACGATCGGTGGAGTCGAACGAGCAGGGTCATATCGCGATTGATGAGTCAATGAAGGTCCTGCAACTGGTGGTAGCTCCCAGTAGACATCAAGAACCGATTCAACGTACCGACTGTTTTGAAAATGCTGGTTATACGAGATTGGTGTGTTAGTGTGGTTGAAATCGTCTCTCATATCTCCTCTAACTCCCCACCATGTTTCACTTGGTCCGCACAGTTCCTCTGTATCGACTGCTTTCTCCCAGAACATCTTCCTCTTTGATCTAATCCTCGCTTCATCGCTGTCTTTGAAGCAGCTGTGTCCGCCTCCTGAAGAAAACAAACCAATCCATATGAGAAAACAATCTAAACCCATGTATCTAATGTGTGATCTTTATAGAACCCACCTTTTATGTATGACTGATCGCATATCTGTCTCAGGGAATAGTGGTCACCGGTTCCTGTATCGTAGTTGTCCTCGAAAATGAGATGTCGGAAACCCACCTTCAGTGCCTGCTTTAGCCTGCTCTTTTGAGAATATATAAAAGAAAATCAGTGAATTCTTAGCGCATGCAATACTGGCAGGAGATGAAAAATGAAGGAAAATTACCTTTTGAGTTCATTCTGATGGTCATCGAAGAAGACAACAACGCGGTTGAGATCTGTTATTCCATGTTTTTTCAACACACTCTTCCAATCAATACTTCCAAAATCAACAAAATCTTTGCCTGCAAAGTAAGTGCAATTCCCATCCACATAGGCAGGTCCTTTTCTTAGGTACTTCTCAGGGTGCCTAGGTGTTATCGAAAGAATCGGTGTATCAGGCATCGCCTGCCGTAGAACCCAAGTGGAATGTCCTTTAAAAGCACCACTCTCAATCATCAGATCAGGTTTCAGCCATCGAGTCATAAACCATAACCCAAAGCTGTGATCAAAACCCATTCCATACATGTTGTTCTTTATCGGCCGAGTTTCGTATATCGGCACAAACTCTTCTAGACCCTTGAGTAAATCCTTAGAGGTCCACTCAACTTCTTTTCCATGTTTCGATCTGCCTTTTGCCAAGGAAAAGAATTAAATACGTCCATACCATAACAAATCAAATCTACTGATAAACAATACATTCCATAACACCTCTAAAAAACCCAGAAAAGTCTTCTTCAGATAGAGAACAACAACAACATCGCTATCTCAATCTACCAAATTCATAAATCAAAGTGTACTGTAGCAATAAATGGTTCTTCTCTACTAATTTCACACACATCACCAAAAAGAATCAACTACTATTCAGAGATTAACCAGTCGCAACACAACCACCAAATCCAATTAATGTTACATGTGAACAATTAATAATACTGCAACACTGTGTACAATCAAATTTCATCTGAAACAGATTCAAGAGAGCAATCCCTAACTATCTATAGAAATGAAAACCTAGATCAAATCTCACCAAAGCATTATGAGTAAATCACTAGAGATTCCACTCGGATTGATAAACGAAAGCTTAAAAAAACAAGAGAGATCTGGAGTGCTTACACCAAGGAACACCTAGGGCACCAAAATCCGATTCGAGTCCATCAAGACCGAAAAACCCGATCCGAGCGGCGGGATCGAAACGAGCGATGCAGACGAAGCTTCGGGAATGGAAAGCGAGAGAGGTGAGGAAGAGAAGGACGAGGAAAAGGAGAGAGAGAATAAGGCAAGGCCACCATTGATGTCCGATCCGAGAAATGAAATTGGAAGCGAGGAGATAGATGTGAGGACGTTTGGTTTTAGATTCGTCGGTACCGGATTCACCGGAAGAAGAGAGATCGGCGTCGGAGTGAGGACGGCGAGAAGAAAGCGCGCGATCTAACATGGTCGTCGGAGTTTTGGGTGACTGAGAGTGCCACACTTGTGATTGCCCGTTGTTGCTCATCCCTCTTTCCATTTAATATTCTTTTTTCGTTTTTTTTGTAATCAAACAAGTTTCTTCTTTCTCCTTTTAAAGGATTAACAAATTGATTTTTTCACCCAAATAAGTACATACCGAACCGGTTTAAACCGATATTTAGTTGTAAATTTTCCAAAACTGGAAAATTTATAGAATCAAACCGGTTTGGATTATTTAACTGGACTGGTTACCATTTCGAGCAACTTTTGCTTATACGGTATCCATGTAATGCAACAGAAAGCTAATGGTCAAATCTATAATCTGATGATTAAGCATAACCAACTAGTCAATTGGAAATTGGAAGCATAGTTTTATTTTCTATTAATGGTTTTACTACTTGGTTCAAATTCTGGTTCATAAGCTATTCCACTTGGTTAAGGTTTTTTGATTAATTATTTGGGTTTTCACCACAAAATAATGGGCTTGGCCTGTGTAATTCTCAGTTCGATAGGAAATCTTTTCACAACAACACAAAAAAACGGATTTTAATCTGAAATACCCCACCATCTAAACTTTATTCTCAAATGACCCTCTTATAAAACATAATTTGTTTTCTACTTTTTTTTAAGTCAAAATCGGTGAAAAGACTTAAAAGGGTTTAATGAGTCTCCTAAATTACAAATCCACCCGCAAATATTTCGATGATCCATCCAAACCCAAACTAAGTTGGATCCTCTACAATAATAATTTTAAAAATAAATTAAAAAATCTCAAAAATCCCTAAAATCTCCATCTTCTTCACGCATCTTCATGCTTCTCCTCCCTTTGTCTTCTTAATCTTCTTTTTCTCTTGCCGACATGAAAAAAGCTCGTATCTTGTGCTTGTAAATCTCGCATCTCCTCTTACTTCCTCCAATTTTACGGTTTCAATTTCTTTCTCAATCACACCAAAGCTCTTCCTCTACAACAAACGTGGGGTCGATGTCAAGACACAAAATGCTACCGGATTGCTTTCTTTAAGAAGTAGACCTCATGTGAAACTTGTATTTGTGGAAGAATGAGAAGAGTTAAACCAGATTCATGTCATTGGTCCACTTAGTGTTTCAATGAATCTTGGGAGTGGAATTAGTCTATTTCCATATGAGGTTCGAAATCTGCCTTCTACTATAGAATTTAGAGGTAATTACTTGTTCTTATTAACGGAATGCATGTGTTTATGAAATGGTTGATCGAGCCTTGTTTGGATTTAACTAATGCTTGATGTAGAAATGAACGAGTGAATTCCAAGTATGGAAACTTGTTTCAAGTCTCGAACAAGTATGGTTTTGTCTCGTATGAATCTTGTAATGTCTTCTTTATTTGATTTTTGTGGTTTGTTTCTTAATTTGAGTAATTACCGCTAGTTCTAGTGTAGTTTTAGCGAGTTCTAGTGTAATTTCGACTAGGCATAGTTTTAATATAAATTGGAGTTATATAGATTCGGATTGGAAATAAAACCCAAAATTGGATAGTTTATTGATTGTCCCTGTTTTCATTTGTTTTTTTGCAGATTTTGCATAAATGGGTTCTCACTAAGCTTGTATTTTCAAAGAAATGGACTGCTTCAAATAGTAGATATGTTGTGAGATTCAAGCAATGGTCAGAATTTGAAAAACGTATTTATAACATGATTGGTATCTTGAGAGAAGAAAATATGCGATGAAAGAATAAGAACAAGAAGAAGGAGATGGCATACCGATTCAAGCAATGTTGTGTTTTGACAGTTTTAAATATCAAAAGACTTGGAATGTTGTTTTATGTAGATATAAAAGACTTGAACTGGTAAATTGCTTGTTTGTTTTTAGGTACTTTGTGGTATTTTGGTAATGTTGAATTGATGTATTGAGGGGACTACTAGTGGTTTGTTTTGTTTTTAAGTACTTGGAAATAATTGATAGGAATGATACTGATAAGTATTACTATGAGCAAACTTTTGTTTTTTCGTACTAATGGTATAACTAGTATGTAAAATATGTGTACCAATCATTTAAAATTAATTAAAAAAAATATTTAACACATGCGCCGTTATACGAATTAAATAATATTATAATTTTACACATAGTTATATCTAGTTATATAGTAGTACCGTTTTACACACAATTACTTTTTGATAGTTTTCATGTATTATTAGTCATACCGAATTAAAATTATACTTTTTCTAGTAGTATTGATCCAATTAAACCATTTAGACGTATTTACAATCTTTTTGTATATGAAAATGTCCAAAAACAACATTTTGTCTTCTTTGACATAACAATGAGGCTTATACTTATACATCAACCATACTTATAAGGTATAGTTTTAGGAAAAAATTATGTTTGTCTCTAATTTTAATTTATTTTTGGTAGTACCTAAGTATCATCTAGATAAAGATGTACCAATAAGTAAAAGGTACATAAATGAACATCTTAAGGAAACAAAACGTAAAAAGAAAGAACACACAAAATAATCAGCACAGTCATACTCAGTTTTATCAGTTATCTATGCCAGAGAGAATTGTCATACTAATAAAACACAGTCATACGCAGTTATATCAGTTATCCATGGCAGGGAGAATTTTCATGAAAATAAAACACAGTCATATCGCCCTTGTAATCACTTTCATTTGAATAACATCATTGATAATCAAAATATATGATTATACAATTCATTTTCCTTACAAAAGAATAAGAAAATAACAAATATCGTTAATATAGTTATGTTTCAGTAATACCAGTTATATTAGTCATATTAGTAATATCAGTCGTACCAGTTATTTCAAAACCTAAAACCCTAAAATCGATTTACCTCCGATTTTTGGTTGATTAAGCACGATTCATAATCTATTTTACCACAAAATCTATCATTTACTCTGATAAACTAAGTAAACAAGTCTAATGTAATTTACAAACAAATTTCTAAAACTATAAGAATATATAGTGTAACCCTAAACATTACTACACATAGAGATATCCTCCTCATTGGTTCTGTTTTTGTTAACAAAGATGAAAAACCAAAAAAGAATAAAGACAATGAGAGAGGGAGAGAGGAATAGGAAGAAGACGGGTGACGACATGAAGAAGAATCAAACGATGATGAAACTTCCGGATTCGAAGCTTCCTCTGTTTTTTGTTTTGTTTATTCGCTGCCATTAAGAAGAACAACGAAATAAAAAGAAAAAAATACACAAAGAAGAGAAGGAAAACGAAGAACACAAACGATGAAAACAGAAATAAAATGAAAAGTGGAAGAATCGAATTTTGTTTTTGAGCATCCTATGTTTTCGTCGTTCATAGCAGAGAAAGAGAGAAAGGAAGAAGAAAAAAATGGCGTGGAAAGCTTAGATAGGTTAGATTAGTTTTAGGTTGTTGGGTTTATTTAATTGGAAATAAATAGTATTTATTATTTAGTGGTTGATTTATTAAATTGGGAGATGTTTTTAAATAATAATAAAGTAAAGAGGGGTAAAGTGAGAAAGGGAGAGAGTTGAGGGTTAGTTAGATTTAAAGGGGTTAGTTAGGTTATTTTTTTCAAAGTTAGGTTATTTGAGATTAAAGTAAAAAAAAACACACAAAGCTACTGTTTTTGTCTTGGTTCAAATAAATAGGCGATTAATAATCAAAGGAGTCTCTACATATTCACTGAGAAATCGAAACCCGGTTAGAGAGTTACTTAACCGGACTTGTTCAAATGTCTCGGCTCCGGTTTTGTACAAAAACACCTTCTTCTCTTCAGATTCTGTATCGATATTGTCGTAATACCTAGTGAATGTTACGACGAAATCGTTCTTTTTCGTAAAGGACACGAAATCTACGTGATAATCGATGATTCGATCTTGTACAGAGATTAAATTCGATATTGAAAGGCTTATGATCTTGTTCTTGCACGGTTCGTACTCACTAATGCAAAGTTTTTGGCTTCTAACGCCTAACCAAGAACACGTCACGCCTTGGTTAATAACCGGGAGAGGCAATTTCCGGTTGAGAGATTAAAGCATAAGATAAACCGGTCAACATTAGACCGGTACGCAATCCAATAGACGTATTGGTCCAAGAATATACCACTTCTCTCTCTCTGTAATGCCAATCAGGGTAAGAAATTCTAATCGAGTTTGCTCAATAGGTAGTTTGCTCAATCGTTGTGGTAGAGATTGGTAATGAGTAGTTGTGGTGGAGATTCCATCAGCGCTTTGCCAGATGAGATTCTTGGCAAAAAAATCCTGTCTTTACTCCCGACCAAAGTGGCTGCTTCCACATCGATTCTTTCCAAGAGGTGTAGGAACCTGCTGCCTCTTGTAGACACCCTTTGCTTTGATGACTCTTTGGTTACGCATCCAAACGAGCAAGAAACATCAAGTGGTTTGCTTCGCTTCACTGATTTCGTTGACAAGACTTTTGCCCTCTTAACCCATTCTCCCACCATCATCCAGAAACTCTCTTTGTGTCGTGTCCAGCCTTGCGCCTCTGGACATGAATTCTCTCGTCTCACTCTTTGCGTCAACCGTTGAATTTTGACTACAATGCAACAACACCCTTTATTGGAACTAAACTTGTCCGCCTACCCTTCTACTGGTCTTTATTTAGAGACCAAGTTGTTCACGAGCAACACACTTGTTAAGCTCACTCTCTCTGGAAATTGTGATCTTGACGTCGAGGGTGTGTTTTCCCCCGCCCTCAGTTCGCTTTCTCTCTTCTCAGCTATGATTGATGTTAAGCTTCGCACACTAATTTTGTAACGAAACTACTATATTGATTCTCCCTCTCTCTGATTGTAACGATTTTACAACAAGAAATTGAATGAATGAAAAAATCATATGAGAGACTCTATTTAAACCCGAGTCTCCTCATTTACAAAAGTCAACGTTTGACTAACAACTTGTAACAACTCCAACGACTTCAACGACTTCTGCTTCCTTCTTCTTTCCCTCCTAATCCTTCTTCTTCTTTCTTCTCATAAAACATCTCATAGGTAAGGGCCTATCATTACCCCCCCCCCCCTGAAAGACACAGCTTGTCCTCAAGCTGGAATGTTGGAAATTGCTCCTTGATGTCTTTAGCTCTTACCCAAGTGTGTTCGTGAGTTGCTGTATTAGACTATTTCACCAGAATCTCCAAGTCTGCCTCGGAGTTATAACGGGTATCGAGAATCTCCACTGGTTCTACTGTCTCTGCGTCCTCATCTTCCCATTTATTTGGTAAAGGTAACACTTCATGATTCACCCCCAACACTGGTTTGAGTTGAGAAATGTGGAAAACTGGGTGGATTTGAGACTTTTCCGGTAACTTCAGTCTGTATGCGGCTTTACCAATCCTCTCCAACACTTCAAAAGGCCCATAGTATTTTGCTGCGAGTTTCTGAAAGATCCTCTTCACCACTGTCTGCTGCCTATAAGGTTTCAGCTTCAAGAACACTTTAGCTCCCACTTCTAACTCCAAATCTCTTCTCTTCTTGTCTGCGTTATTCTTCATTAGTTGTTGCGCATGACATAAGTTCTCCTTTACTTGAAGCAACACTCTATCTCGTTCTTGTAAGGCCACTGCTAGTTCAAGATTGTTTGTAGACTCATTCTCAAACTTCAATATTGTTGGTGGTTCCCTGCCATAAACCAACTTAAACGGAGTCTCTTTCAGCGTTGTGTGGTAGGAAGTATTATACCACAATTCTGCCCAACTCAGATATTTGGCCCATTGTTTTGGTTGAGCCGATGCAAAACAACGTAAGTACGTCTCTAGACAGCGGTTAAGCACTTCTGTTTGCCCGTCTGTTTGAGGGTGATACGCTGTGCTAAACTTCAGCTTTGTTCCTGCTAGTGTAAACCCATCACGCCAGAATTTACTCTGAAATATCTTGTCCCGGTCAGAAACTATCGAAGTAGGATATCCATGTAAACTTATGATCTCCTGTGCAAACTTGAGAGCCACATCCGTAGCATTGAAAGGATGTTTCAGTCCTATGAAATGGCCATATTTGCTGAGCCGATCAACCACCACCATGATTACATTAACTCCATTAGATGTTGGTAATCCCTCTATAAAATCCATAGCTACATCTTCCCAAATCTTTTCTGGAATTGGTAGAGGTTGCAACAAACCTGCGGGTGCCAATGTAGAGTATTTGTGAGTTTAACATATCTGACAAGTTGCTACAAACTCCTGTATATCTTGTCTCATCTTTGACCAATAGAACTGCCCTTGAATTCGTTTCTGTGTTTTAAGAACTCCTGAGTGTCTGCCTTGAATTCCAGCATGGAACTCCTCAAGTATCCAAGGAATTGCAGCTGACCCTGGAGGTAAAACTAGTCTCCCTTTATAGAACATTCTGCCTCTGTGTCTTGTATAACCTGGTTTAAGAGGTACCCCTTCATCCAACTGTTTACTCAATTTCTGAATATAGTCACTCTCCTCAATTTCCTTGAATATATCCTGAAGTTGTATCGCTGTAGGCACTGAAAATGCTGAAAACATAACAGCCTCACTCAACTCAACACGTTCAATTCTGGATAGCCCATCTGCTGCAGCATTTTCCACTCCTGGTTTATATATGATGTCAAACTCATATCCCAACAACTTCACTAGCCACCTCTTGTAGTCCAAAGAAACTTCTCTCTGTTCTAGTAAGAACTTCAAGCTTTTCTGATCAGTTCTTACCACAAACTTCTTGCCCAACAAATAATGCTTCCACTTCTGGATAGCCATTACAATCGCCATGAGTTCTCTTTCATAAATGGGTTTTAGTTGTTCCCTTTATGTTAATCCATGGCTGAAATATGCAATCGGATTATGTCTCTGCATCAATACTGCACCAACTCCAAAACCTGAAGCATCCGATTCCACAATGAAGATCTCTGAAAAATCTGGTAAGGCCAACACAGGGGCTGAACTCATTGCTTGTTTTAGTTTGTCAAAAGACAGCTGAGTTTGGTTGTTCCACTCAAACACATCCTTCTTTAATAACTCTGTGAGTGGTTTAGCAATTGATCCATAACCCTTTACAAATCTTCTATAGTACCCTGTCAGCCCTAGGAACCCTCTTACACCTTTGACACTTTTTGGAATAGGTCATTTCAGCATAGCCTCTGTCTTGCTCGGATCAGTCAATACTCCTCTCTGAGAAATGATGTGTCCCAAGTACTCTACTTGTGGTTGTCTGAAAAGGCACCTTTTTTTTTTGAGCAAAGAGTTGATAGTCCTTAAAAATCTGCAGCACTACTCTCAAATGTTCTTTGTGCTCCTCTTCAGACGCACTATAAACCAAGATATCGTCAAAGAAAACCAATATGAATTTTCTGAGGAATGGTCTAAATAGCTCATTCATGAGGGCTTGGAATGTAGCTGGTGCATTCGTAAGTCCAAATGGCATGACCAAGAACTCGTATAGACCGTCATGAGTGCGAAACGCTGTTTTCTCATATCTTCTTCTTTCATTCGGATTTGGTGATATCCTGCTCTCAAGTCTAATTTAGAGAAAACCTTGGCTCCATGTAACTCATCAAGAAGCTGATCAATAACCGGATTTGGGAATTTGTCCAAGACTGTGACTCTATTCAATGCTCTGTAATCTACACAGAAGCGCCATGTATTATCCTTTTTTCTCACCAACAATACAAGGCTAGAGAAAGGGTTGTGACTTGGTCGAATAGTCCCTGCCTCTAACATCTGTTTAACCATCTTCTCCATTTCTTCCTTGTGGCAGTGAGGGTATCTATAAAGCCTTACACTTATAGGTCCTGATCCACTTATCAAATGTATCGCATGCTCTCTGCCTCTTAGTGGTGGTAATCCACTAGGTTCCTCAAATATCACAGAAAATTCTTCTAGCAACTCTCCAATGGTCTGTGGTATATGACTCTCTTGTTTGTTTACTTCACATGTAGCAACTGTGTTTTTATTCTTCATATTCCTCTCCATAGGAGCCAATGATTTTAGGGATAATTTCTGGCTATGTAGTGACGGGTCACCTACAATCTTCACTTCCTTTCCTTGGTATACAAAAGATAGCTCATGAGTGTCCCAATCTACCAAGCATTTTCCCAATGTTCTGAGCCATTGTATTCCGAGTATAATGTCAGCATTACCAAGCTCCAAGCTTATAAAATCTGTTGTAAACTTCAAATCATTTATCTGGAATTGTACTTCTTTACAAACTCCCAAGCTCTTAACCGCAATTCCTGTTCCCAACAATACTTCATAACTACTATTCTTTCTTGGTCTCAGTTTAGCCTTCTTTACCACTCTTGGGGACATGAAATTGTGAGTTGCTCCACTGTGAAACATGATAATGATTTATGTCTTGTCAATAAGGCCCTTCACCTTAGTTGTTGTAGGATTATGTATTCCTAAAAAAGAGTGTAAAGACAAGGCCATAAACTCTTGTTGTTCAGCCAATTCCTCTTCTTCCACTATGGATTCTGATCCATCTTCATCCAGTTCTATCTCACAACCGTTAACCACTAACATCACTCGTAGCTCCTTATTCGCACATTTGTGACCCACAAAATACTTCTCATCGCACTTAAAACACAATCCTTTCCGTTTTTTGTCTTCATATTCAGCTGGTGACAACTTAAGTAAAGGTCTCTGATTAGGTCTCTCATTGTGACTTTGATGTCTCTGATTGTTAGAAGCCGTATTTTGATTGCCCCTCCACAACTTATCTGTACCATACAACCCTCCACTTTTGTGTCATGTACCTTCTCTTTCTTGCAAAAACGCTCCTCCTACCATCTTAGAAAGAATATTCTCTTCCATTTCTAGAGCTGTAGCAACTAGTTCTGTTATTCCTTGTGGCTTCAGTAGTTTCACCAATGCTCTTATCTCAGGTTTTAGACCATTCTTGAAGATTGCTTCAAGATCCACATCTTCTACAGTAAACACTTGAGCTGATAACTTCTCAAACTCAGACACATACTCTTCTACTGAACTGATCTGTTTCAGCCCAAACAATCTTTCTGATGGTGTAGAACTATGCATAGCTCCAAATCTTTTCAATAATTTCTGCTTAAACTCATACCAATCTCGAAATTGAAACTTCCGTATGTGCCAATTATACCAATCTGCAACTTTACCACCCAAACTCACTGCGACAACATTCATCTTTTCTTCTTCTTTGTAATTACCCAATCGAAAGTAACGTTCCGCTTTAGAGATCCAAGCGTAAGTATCTCCTCCATCAAACACATGTAATTATACTTTCTTTAACCAGTTTTCTCTTGATCTAACCACCTGATTCTCTACTGTAACCATCCGATTTTTTTCCAATGGAGAATTTTGTACCTGATTTGTCAAATCTGGAGTCGTTTCTCGAATGATTTCATCGGAATCGGAAGATCGTCGTTGCAGAATCGTCTTGTTCAAGAGTTCCATCATCTTATCCAGCTTCGTATCCGTCGACTCCTTCGACGCTCTAACATCGCCGGCAATATCTGTTACTCTTGCTGAAAGTTCTGCGACGGACGTCTCCAACGCCGTAATCCTGGCCGCGTCACTCGCTCTCGTCTCCGCCGGCATTGTAGGACTGCTTCACCGCACCAATTGTTAAGCTTCGCACACTAATTTTGTAACGAAACTACTATATTGATTCTCCCTCTCTCTGATTGTAACGATTTTACAACAAGAAATTGAATGAATGAAAAAATCATATGAGAGACTCTATTTAAACCCGAGTCTCCTCATTTACAAAAGTCAACGTTTGACTAACAACTTGTAACAACTCCAACGACTTCAACGACTTCTGCTTCCTTCTTCTTTCCCTTCTAATCCTTCTTCTTCTTTCTTCTCATAAAACATCTCATAGGTAAGGGCCTATCAATTGATCATCCCAACTTTATTCGCCTCATCGATGGCTCCCCTGTCTTGCAAGAGTTATTCATACGACGTGAGATTCTTTCACCGAGTTACGCTACGCGCCTGAAAAGTGCATCCATCAAGCGACTTGTTGTTTTTTCCAATCTGGCCATGTTTCAATATCCTCACTACGACCTAGTTTCTTTTCAAACACCAAGTCTTGTGTACCTTAACTATTCTAGTTATGTCCCTAAAAATTATGTTTTTTTGTTGATTTGGAGTTGCTCGTCGAAGCCAGGCTGAGTCTCAAGTTATGGGAGTCAACTTATTATTATGATGAGGCTTATGCTCATGATGATGCTTATTATAATTATGATGATGATGATGAGGATGAGGATGAGGATGAGGATGAGGATGAGGATGATAATGATGATGAGGATGAGGATGAGGATGAGGATGATGATGATGATGATGATTTTGGTCATGTTGATGATAATGATGATGATGATTTTGGTCATGTTGTTGAACCAAATGCGTCTATATTTGGCAATGTTACAAAACTTGTTGCGGCTATAAGCAACATTACAACCCTTCACTTGTCTCCTGATTCCCTTGAGGTTAGTTTTTACTATCTTCTTCTTCTTCTTTTATCGGTTTGTCTAATATTAGAATTTTCAATCTGCGGTATATGTTTCTGGTTTATGATCATAGGTGTTTCATTTCTGCTGTGAGTCCATGCCGGTGTTCAAAAACCTCCTTAATTTATCCATTGAAAAAGTAACAAGGAAAATGGTTGGCAAGTAATGCCGCTTCTGCTCAAGAGCTGTCCAAATCTACACACTTTAGTAATCAAGGTACTATCATTTTCCTTATCGAGATTCTTCTTTTTTCTTCTCGTGTTGTTGTTGCATTATATACATGTCAAATTGGTCTTGTTTTTCAGGGTCTTGTGCACAAAGTAACAAATAGATGCGGAGATGCATGCTCTTGCATCCCTAAGAAGCGGAGGCAGAAAACGGAGGAAGAGGAAGTATGTTGTTTATAGACATGTCAAGTGAAAGTGCTAGAGATTTCAGAGTATGGAGGTTCTCGTCGAGAGCTGAGACAGATGAGACATTTCTTGGGCAAGTTGGAATGTCTTGAAACTGTGAAAGTTGGTCTTGCCGCTAACAACAACAACAGCAACAATGAGTTCTTGCGAGCTGATCTACTTAGTCTCCCCAGACTTTCATCAAAGTGCAACATCCAGTTCATCTGATTTTTTTTTGTCTTTCCTTATCTTTCTCATAACTTAACATCAATATGATGCTATCACTTAAATATCTTTGAAGTTGGGTATCTTATCTGTTTCTGAAAGTTGATTTGATTATTACTTACGTATTTGTATGTCTAAACTCTGAATATTGTCTATCTACATAGGTTCAGAAACAAGCCCTTAGATGGTTGATTGGACCTTTAAGTCAAACTGAAGATATTATATAACAATCATAATAATATTATGAGTTTAAGAACTATTTACATATATCAAATATCAATTTGGTGATTAAAACTACCCCCATCAAAAACAAAAAACAGAGTAATTTGGGGTTAAGTAACAGAAGAGAGAAACATAACAGTTTTTCTCTTAGCCGTTCCCTATTCTTTATGAGCTGATAATGGAGATTTCCCTCCTGCACCGGCATGTCGCAGATTCCCTACAATAAATTTAAAATATGTTTAGTAAAATGTTGATGACCAAAGTTTAGGCTCGAAGACAAATACTTGCCTCGATGCCTTTCAGCTCTTCATAGAGTTCTTCTTCCCATTTCCTTCGTATCTCTGAAAAACTTAAGAACCTAATGTTGTGCATGCATTCAAAAAGACAGTATGACATGCATCAACGATATTAGAAAGTGTACTTCAGTTTCCATGTGATGCAACACAAAGCTAATGGTCAAATCTATAATTTGATAATTTTTTCTCCTAATGGTTTACTTCTTGGTTCAAATTATGGTTCATGAGTATATCACTTGGTTTGTTTAATCATGTGAGTTTTAATTACACCAGAAAACACTGGGCTTGGTAACTCTTCTTTCTCATCAACATAAAAAGCTAAATGTCATTTTTTTGGTTCAACTTCAAATAAATAGGCGATCACTAATCATAAGTCTCTCTACATATTCAGTGAGAAAACGAAACCCGGTTAGAGAGTTACATAACCGGACTGGTTCAAATGTCTCAGCTCCGGTTTTGTATAAGAACACCTTCTTCTCTTCAGATTCCGTATTGATATTATCGTAACACCTAGTTAATGTTACGACGAGATCGTTCTTTTTCGTAAACGACACGAACTCGACTTGATAATCGCAGCTTTGATCTTGTGCAGAGATCAAATACGACATAGAAAGGCTTAGAATCTTGCTCCATGATCCGGTTTCCTCCATAACCGAAATCCAAATCTCCTTCTCGCACGGTCCATACTCTGTAATGCAGAGTTTTTCACTTGTAACACCTAACCAAGAACACGTCACGCCTTGGTTAATAACCGGGAGAGGTAATTTCCGGTATTCATGGGTTGAGATATTAAAGCATAGAATAAACCGATCAACATTAGACCGGTACGCAATCCAATAGACGTATTGGTCCAAGAATGTACCTCTTCTCTCTCTGTAATGCCAATCAGGATAAGGAATCCGTAAGCTCTTTCTCCAAGAACCGGTTTTAAATTCGAAAACCTGCGCGGTAGAGGAATCAAACCGGTCGATAAACGTTACCAACTTGTAATCATCGTGAACAGGGTCATAACCGAAGCCAAGAATGTTTGAATCTTGATATATACCAGGATTTGGTACGATCTTGAATTGATTCGAAAATGGATTCCAAACCATTAATGTGTGATTCTTTAATGTCACACATAAATTCCCATTACAATGAATCACACATGCGGATTCATCGATCATCGACTGATGATGATCCAAAGGGAAATCAAGCTTATGAGGGTTTGTTGTATTAACCGTATTCTTGCCTTCCACGTCAAGCAAGTAAAAACCCTTGTCGTAATATGACACGAACTTCGTGGGAGAAATGTTTTTGTACCTTTTGGTGAATTCACGGTGGTTGATAAGATCTCTCCATGTCTTGCAAACGCATCTGAATCGAGCTAGATCCTTCATCGATAGCCTCAAGAGTATCTCAACCGCTAATTCTTCCAGGAGATATTCCGACATATCTCTGCTTTTTTTGTATGTTTGTTTGTGTGGTTAAAGATAGATTGTCGTGTGGTGTGGTGTTATTTGCTTGTGGGTTCTTTGCAAAAGCAGTGTAAAGACAAAAATAGTCTGTGTCTTGCTTAAATCAAAGAGGTAATCAAGTTTGGTGGATTTGCAATTTGCATTAGAGTATTTTAAAAGAGAGCATTTTTGTACACCTAACCGCGTGTTCCCGTAATTACTGGCTTTCGTTCTTTCTCGATTGCTTTACATAAAGTTTTTAATGATTTATGAAAAAAAAGCCAATAAGATCAAAAACTCGCAAGAAAAAAGCATGATAATAATCATTGATTAATCTAATTCTTAAAGTTACAATCAATGCCTCACTTTTGATCAAGTGGAACAAAATATTACACTTGAATCGTTACAAACTTGTAAAGTATAGTAGTAAATTACGAGTTTTTTTTGTGTGCTTATGCGAGAGAGAGAGACAAAGAGGCTTTGGTTGGTGGGGTCATTGACCAAGTCTCTTGCAACTTCTTTTATGTTTTAAAGAAAATTTCTTTAACGTGAAGAGTCTCAAACAGCGGCAAAATTGCAATGGGTAAAGTCTCTCTCTCTCTCTCGATTATTTCTCCTCTTAGGTTTCATGGGTTTGATGTGGATTATGCTTTTGTGTGTGTGTGATCCGATCATGTGAAAACAGAGTCGTCAAAGCAGAGTTTATCACTTCAGAATCGCGGGGAATCTTCTTCCACTCATCTCGCCTCCAAAGGCAAGCAGGTTTGTTGATTTATCTCCGAGATTCTTCTTAATCATTAGTGTTGAGAATCTTTCTGGATACAAGAGCACCAATCGCTGACCTTTTAATGTGTTGCTGATTTGGGGTTAACAATGAAATCTTCAAATGTTTTGTAGATTGTACAGGGTCATGGTGAAGTGTTTACACATTTTGTATCATTTCCATTAGCCATATACCCTGAGTTGAAGAAAAATCTCGAGGCTTTTCGGAATTCGATATTGGGTGACAATGATAAGAATGCTTTGATGTTTAAGGGTACTACTTTAGCTGGTAATGAATCAAATGAAATGAATCAAATGCTTTTAGTTTTATTAACGTGCCATTTTGAAATTGGACAGAAGTGGGAATCGACAAATCGATCTTTGTATCGCCAAATACGCTACATTTGACTGTGGTTATGTTAAAGTTAGAGAACAAGGAATCTGTGGATGCAGCTCTGAATATCCTTAAGGTATAAACTATTTTCCTCTGGATTAAGAGATTTTGTATGCTTCTTCTTCTTCTAGGATTTTGCTTTGATGATTGGAGGTGTTGTCTTTTAATCAGAGTATTGCTTCTAATGTGAAGCACGCTTTGGATAACCGACCTGTTTTCATAAGACTTAAGGGATTGGTAAGATTGTAAATCCTTGGCTTTCACATTTACTTACATTTCTAGTGGCTCGAAACATTATCTTTGACTCAATCCCAATGGTCTGCTTTTTTTTTTTTTCTTGTTAAGAAATCTATGAATGATTCTTTAGACAAAACCCGCGTGCTCTACGCTCCTGTCGAAGAAGTTGGGAATGAAGGACGGTTGCTAAGTGCTTGCCGTATCTAAATTTCTATAAGAGCTTATTTTACTCTTCTGCATTAGTTTAGGTGACTTGGAATTGAAAATGTGGTGACCAAACACATGAATATAGATTACATGTTTCGCGATTTTTCGAATTCTTTAACTCCCTAGTTCAGATGTTATCATCGATGCATTTGCAAATGCTGGATTTGCTGGGAAAGATGCAAAGTCACGCTTGAAGGTAAATGGTTTATGAGTATTCCATTGTTATTAGAAACTGCAAAATCTCACTGTCACTTTCCTTGCTTATGCTTTGTATTTTTTCCTTTCTTGCAGCTACATGCCACGGTGATGAATGCAAGCTACAGAAAGGGAGGCAAAAATACTTTTGATGCAAGAGAGATACACAAAGAGTTTGGGAACAAGGATTGGGGAAATTATCTAATCAAAGAAGCTCATATCTCAAAAAGATCTTGGTATGACTCGGACGGCTACTTCCATTGTTGTGGTACACTACCTTTTCCACATAAGTGACATTGCAAAAGATCATATCAAATCTACTCCTCCACTTGTTTTGTGGTAATGTCAATATGTACTTCTTATACATATCAATGTGTAATTGTATGTGCATGTAATTAGAGCAATTGGTAACTTCTACCTTGTGTTTGGAGATGCGTTTTTTGGACTGTATGGTATGGTAGTGTACTTAAACATAATATACATAGTTTGCTATCTTGAATAGAAACAAAACAATTTCATATCTTATAACTAAATGATCTTTGCTCATATCTACTAATCGCTTTATCAGTCATCAAATCTTGTTTCTAAATTATATAGTAGAGGAGAGAAACAGTTTGGTATGTATAAATTAAGCAAGACTATTATCTTCTAGACCACTTGACAATAGTTTCAGGGTCATGCTGGTAACTTTGAAAGTATGTGGTCAAAAATGTAATTTAGTGAAAGTAATGGGGTTAGTAGTGAATAGTGGGAAACACAGGCGGAGGAAAAGTTTATCTGAGGAAGAGGAGGACACAAATGTTAAGTTGCAGAACTCTCTTTAGGTTCGTTTTCTCTTTTTTTGCTCTTATTTCTGAATTCGAGAAATCAAATTGCAAGAAAAATTTATTCTTTCTACTAAATTCTAGCATCTAACATCAATTCATCAAAAACCCGATTCTTTTTCAAAGTTTGGATTTTTAAAATTTGGTTCTTTTGTGAATTGCACAGGATTGATCGTGTATTTGAGTTTACGAGTAGATGTTTTCAATCGAAACCAGTAAGCATACTTTTGATGTTTAAGTACTCAAATGATTTGTTGTCTCTTTGGCATTTATTATTGTATTTGTAGTTGTTGAAAAGTGTAATCTTTGTAAGTGTGGTTTGAGATTGTTTTGTTTTTTCCTAGTGTTGAATTGATGTTTTTGTGGCTACACCACCTGAGTTTTGCAGGAAACTTTTAGTGTCATGAGTTATAGAGGAAACGCTGCTATGGAGGGAAGCAAGAAGCAGAAGATGGTCAATTTAGTGTGGAGACCTATCACTACTCAGTCATCTTCAGTTGTTGCAGGTTATATAGCATCTTCGCTTAAACGGTTTAATCGTTATGAGCCGTCATGGTTTTAGCTGTTTATCTTACATTGGCTGGCTTCTCATGATGTTACAGAAGCTCAGTGTAGCAAATCAAGTGATGTTTCTGAGGAAGTTAACCTAGGAGGAGTGAATGAGTCAGCCTCAGTTGTTTCAGCTGGAAAGCATTCGGTTTCTCTTGAGGTTCTTCTTTTACCTCTGTGACTTGGGTGTTTCCTGTAGCATCTTGTTGTAGCTAGTTTTATCTGACTTTGTGTGATTGGTTCCAGGTTGGTGCTTCTTTGATTATGTTCATCAGAGGGAAAGACTAAGAGCTCTAGTTTCTTATTAGTCTTATACTTCGGGGTTTACTTTAGCCTTGCGTGTATGTACGTGTTAATTGGCTTACGTTCTTTGCAAAAAGAGGAACTACACAGATGAAAATTGAAGAAGAAATGGGAGTGAAGATCATTCTTCCATCATCAAGAAACGAAGATAACATCAGTAAGATTGTGCAACTCGCTGTAATGTATAATCCGATGCATATGTCCTTATCCTAGCTGGGATGATTTTTGGTTCAACAAATCTATTTTGTTGTTTCCTTTCTTCTTGCAGTCATTGAAGGTGGTTCAGTGGACTGCGTGACTAAAGCTTCAGAGAGAATAGCGACCATTATCGATGAGGTTCCTTATTATTTCTCTCTGATCTTTAGTATCATGCTCGTTTTTTCTTTCTACTTATGCCTTTCTGATTGTGCGCATTGGAATTCATATTCCAGGTTGTAAAGAGTCCGAGTCTCGACTACTCACACTTTGTATCGCTTCCATTGGCCATACACCCTGAGTTAGTGGACAAGCTGATGAATTTTCAGAACTCTATACTCGGAAACCATGGCATAGCTGGTGGTGAACAAGACGATCAAGCTAATAGATCAACCACAAGTGTAGCGGTAGACCTAAAAGCTAATAGTGAAACAAACCAGGTTAATGTGGATATCAAGAGCATACCAATTGTCAGTTATCCGCCTAAGGCTAAAGAAACAAAGTCATCTACTTTATATGGTAAGAAAAGGAACCAACTTGATGACTATTTGGGGTAAACTTGTTCCTCTGACATGCTCAATACATTTTGTACACTGGCAGACTTGGGAATTGAAAAGTCCATATTTATTAAGCCAAACACCTTTCACTTGACTGTGCTTATGCTAAAGTTATGGAACAAAGATCGTGTGAATGCAGCTCGTGATGTTCTGAAGGTAATTTCTTTCGAAGAGATGGTATTCATTCGTTTAGGACTGCTTCATGAACTATTGTGTGTTTTCTTTTCTGGATAAAAAAACAGAGTATATCTCCTAGTGTCATGGATGCTTTGGATAACCGGCCACTCTTCATTAGACTTAAAGGATTGGTAAGTTGATACAACCTTGGCTTTAGTTACTATTCATTTACTTCATGGTCAGCTTCTGTCTATTCATGCATCTGTCATTTTACTATATTCTTAAGGATTCTATGAGAGGACCATTAGCCAAGGCTCGTGTGCTCTATGTTCCTGTGGAAGAGATTGGCGATGAAGGCAGGCTTTTACGTGCTTGTCGTATCCTAATTTTTAGTGAAAATGTTATTTCAGCAGTGGCATGGTTTTTTAGCTCGTATATTGAGATTCTAGCGTAAGACCTTTCGTTTTTCTTAACCCCAAGTTCAGAAGTTATTACTGATGCATTTGTGAAAGCTGGGCTTGTTCTCGAGAAAGATGCAAAGCAAAGCTTGAAGGTAAGAGCTTCCTGAGTTTAAAACTATGTTTAAAGATAGTGAGACTGTTGCAGTCACTTTATTGTTGGCTAAAAGCTCAAAACTAATGGACTTGGAAGTGGTAAATTGTGATTCTGTTTCATACTTTTTCCACAGCTGCACGCAACCGTGATTAACGCGAGGCACAGAAAAAGGTGAATGATTCCCAACTCTCAGCTTTATGTTCTGATTAAGAAAACAGTGTTCACAAAACACTGACTTATCTTAAAAACAACTTGTGGTCTCAGAAAGGACAAAAGGAAGAAGATGGAGACGTTTGATGCAAGAGAGATACACAAACAGTTTGGAAACGAAGAGTGGGGAGAGTATCTGATCCAAGAAGCTCATCTCTCACAGCGGTTTGTGTTCGACCAGAACGGTTATTACCGTTGCTGCGGTTCAATACTGTTTCCAGAAGAACACAGAGCCTGAGAAGAAACCGGTCTCTCAATCTCAAGCTTCTTCACAGGTTTTGGTCCTAAGAATCATCTGATGTTTCTTCTTCATAGCTTAATCAGTGTGTAGTGTGTGGCATTGTATGAGGTTTTTCAACTTTCAGAAGAAAACCAAAATTGTAAACCCGTACCGGTCAGCTTGTGTTAACCAAATAATTGTCTCTGGTTTGGTTTGGTTTGGTTTGGTCCGGTTCTTGACTCAATAAACCGAGCCAAAACGTTCTTGTACCTTTTCTTACACAAGTAAAAAAAAAAACTCAAAAGGTTCTTAATGTAAAATACATAACATTGAACATTTTGGTAGAAAAAATGTTAATTACTATGTTTAGAACAGCTCTATTGATTAGTAATGAGATTAATAATGAAGTCAACAGATCTTAATTTTGGAAAGATTCTTGGGCATGGAGGCAAGACAACGAAAATCAAGCTTATTAAACTCTTAAGATTCGTATAATTCCACCGGCCTACACCAATCACAAACCATTGTTGTTTATAATCTTATAATAAAGTTATAATTAGTTTATCATCCACCGATTAAACTTAATAAACGAGTGTGTAATGTATAGATTATAATTAATTACGATATAGAATAATGATCCCATCTAAAACGACCTTTGGTGTATTTGGTAAGGCGACAGTGCAATGAACCTTGGAAATAAAGATGTATTGAGTTTCTTGAATTAGTAAGAACCATAAGAGTTTAAGAAAGTGTAGACATCAAACACATGTCATTCCAATCAACAGAACATATGACTGGTTTCGAGAAAAAGTGGATGCATAATTGTTTTGAATCATGAAAAGCGCATCCTACAAAAATTGGCAATTAATATATACATTTATCTTATAGTTTAATAGACCTAACAACTTTTTGTATGTTATCACCAAACTATTTTCATTTATATAAATTTTTTATTTACATCGATGATTATGGTTAAGACTGACTAATTCGATCGATTAACTTGAAATCTACATGTTAAATAACCCAGTTAAAACGTAAGACACAAAGTCGTTCACACACAATTCAATTGTTTGATATGGAAATCGAATTTTGTGATTTAATACAATGAAACTCTAGAGTCAATTTTCATAACAAGTGCGGGTAGAATTCATTTAACTTTCACACTAATACAATGTTCCTTTTTAGAACGATAATTCAAAGTTTGTTAATTAATTGTTAGACAACAACAATATATATGTAGCTAGCATTGGATTCAATAAGAGTAAAAATTGTACAACATTGCCAGTCAATGAATTAACTGGACATGATAAAGAATGTTCATACACGAGGTAAATAGTGGTAGGGACCCAAAATGAACATTGTGAAATGGAATATAATCATAAATGAGTCACATCTTCAAAATCTGATCAAATCACTTCAGCAAAATATAGAGAAAGATTATGTCACATGCAACCACATCATTTTTTGGCCGGTCTATCACCCATACACATTCATTACAGCTCACACTTGTCCCTCTCCTTAGTATTTGTTCGAATCCATTTGTTTTCTTGTCTCCCACCACCACCACCACCACCACCACCACCACCACCACCACCACCACCACCACCACCACCACCACCACCGCCGCCGCCGCCGCCGCCGCCACCGCCGCCGCCGCCGCCGCCGCCGCCGCCGCCGCCGCCGCCCCCGCCACCACCACCACCACCACCACCACCACCACCACCACCACCACCACCACCACCACCACCACCACCACCACCACCGGGTTCGTTATTTGGGTAGTACAGTGTATAACTGTATATATATTATATTTGTTAACGTCTTGTGTTAAATCTAGATACAGTAGAGATTCCCACGTAAATGTCGAATATTTTAGTCTTTTGAGGCAACTTCCTAACAGAAGTCACGAATAGTTATTGAGAAAAATGGAAACACATGAAATCATTAATTAATTTGTGTCCAACGAACCAGGGCACCACATAAAACTCATAAAATATTGGGATAGCTAGGTCTCATAATGTAAATTATGCATGGATATACGAAGAGACCCTATATAAAGAGACTAGCATGCAAAAGGTCTTATCATCTTCTTCATTAAGCAAAAAAAAAAAACCTTCCAAACTTCTTCTTTATCCTTCATCTAAAACAATGGCAGGAATTGCCTTTGGTTCCTTTGGTGATTCCTTCAGCTTGGCTTCTCTAAGAGCTTACCTTGCTGAATTCATCTCCACTTTGCTCTTTGTTTTCGCTGGTGTTGGCTCTGCCATTGCATACGGTTCGTTACTAATGAATGTGTTATGTGCAAAAAAGTAACAAACTAAATCTCGTTATGTGCAAACAATTAATGGGTCTAATACTTAATGAATGCGTCACATTTTATGTTATATAGCGAAGCTGACTTCGGACGCGGCTCTTGATACGCCGGGACTTGTGGCCATTGCGGTTTGCCATGGTTTTGCCCTCTTCGTGGCGGTGGCAATCGGAGCCAACATCTCTGGTGGTCATGTGAACCCAGCCGTCACTTTTGGTCTAGCTGTTGGTGGTCAAATCACAGTCATCACCGGACTTTTCTACTGGGTCGCTCAGCTTCTTGGCTCCACCGCCGCTTGCTTCCTCCTTAAGTTCGTCACCGGTGGTTTGGTATGTTCTCATCACCAATTCGTACTCGTTAAACAAAACACATTTTGTATATTACGAATTTTCGACTAGAAAAACCTAGCTACTTAGGTAGTATATAACTCAATAAAAGTATCATCACAAAGATTATACAAATTCAACTTCTAACTAGGATTCATTGATTTTAACGGAAAGCATAGCAGAAAATACATGTCAATTTTGAAAGCCATACAAAACAAACAAAATATGTTTCTAGAAAATATATGGACTATATGGTTTTGGAAGACCGTCTCAATTTATATGGTTAGAAACTCATGTTTAGGAAAGTCAATGAATATTTTTGTTTTTTTGGGACAAAAAAAAACAAAACCAAACGTGTAATTATGTCATGGATGCTAAAAGTTTGTTAGACACATTATTTGTTTTACGGTCTTCTAGTTAAATTTATTGAAATGTTTTGTTATAGTACATTTTAAACTTAAAAGAAAATTTAGAGGTTTTTAAGGTTTTCTTTCCACTACTAATGAACAAAACGCTAAAACAACTATGGTTAAAACGCAGGCGGTTCCAACACACAGCGTTGCGGCTGGACTAGGTGCGATTGAAGGAGTAGTGATGGAGATGATCATCACTTTTGCTTTGGTCTACACCGTTTACGCCACCGCCGCTGATCCCAAAAAAGGTTCCCTCGGAACCATCGCTCCTTTAGCCATTGGCCTCATCGTAGGTGCTAACATCCTCGCCGCCGGCCCTTTCTCCGGTGGATCCATGAACCCTGCACGTTCCTTTGGACCAGCTGTTGCAGCCGGAGACTTCTCTGGTCACTGGGTCTACTGGGTTGGACCACTCATTGGAGGTGGACTTGCCGGAGTTATCTACGGAAATGTCTTCATCAGTTCTTCAGGACATGATGCTCTACCTTCTTCTGATTTCTAAGCAAACAAATGATGATTCTTGAATATTCATGTTTGTGTGTTTGGTTTCTTTTGTCTTGATATGTTGCTTTGTTATGGACGTTGGTCTTCTTTCGTTGTAATATTTGTTCAAATTTGTATGAATGTCATTTCATTGAAGGCTGTTTAAATTACTGATCATGCATTTGATTAAATTTATGTAAATAGTACTACTTTTAAGTTTTTTTGCTTTGAACACATGCGGACATATTTGTATGGTTAATTATCGACATATATATATATAATCGACCGTTACAATTTTATGATATTTGTAGTAACAATAAGAAAATAATGGATGGTTTCATGTAGAAGTTTCGGGATCATCATTAGGAAAATTCTTAGGGATGTTCCATTCATGAGCTTTCCACTCTGGCAGTTGTTGTATCACCACCTATGAAATGTTATCATTAATAAAAATTAATCAAATGTATAGGACAATATGTTAAAATTATATTTGGAGAGACTAGAGAAAGAGGTTCATAGTACCAATCCTGTAGAATCTGGATTTCCCACGTTGGTCTGACAGGCAAGTCTCCAATTTTTTGGTTTCTGTGTAGACATCAAATTATGTAATTTTTGTAACCAAATGGTCCAAATTAATATAAAATCATTTAAGTTTAGTAAGAATATACCCTTTTCAATTTCTCCTTCTCAATGTCAGTTCGTGGATTTAGAAGCTCCTTCCCATTTACAATCTACAAAGAATATATCCATCAATATTCCATGAACCATGATCTTAATTAAAAAAAAAAAAAATGACATCAAAATAAAGCTTATTGATTGTTTATTAAGAAACAACTAAACACCTCGACCATGCAAGTAGCGCAAGTTCCTACTCCTGCGCAGTTTGACAAGGGCTTACTCTGTAAAAATTAATAACACATGCAAATATTTTAATATGTTAATTTGATTAAGAGAAAAATTAATCAAATTTAAAGGTGAGAAAAATCGTACGTAAGGACCATAGAGTTCGATGTTAGAATCCAACATTATGTCTCTAAGTTTCTGTCCACCGCAAGCTCTTCTCCAATGCACATCCGGTGTACCGTCCGGTAACAACACCGACTAACAATTAAATTCATAGTATCCACAATTAATCAAATTTCTATTAATTAATACTTTCAATACACTTTCAATAGAAATGATTCAAAAATCACCATTAATTCTACGAAAATTTTCTCATTGCCTATACTTACATGGACGAACGCGAAATCGACAGCTGGAGGTTCGTCGTCAGGCTCATCTGCGACTTGAGGCTGGCTCGCTGGTGCAGTAGTGCTTACGGCTCGGATGGTTTTGGCTCTGCTCAATCTGGTGGCATTGTGTTTTGAGAGTAAAAGAGATGATTTTGCATAAATAAATTTGGTTTTGTGTGTAAAGTTATGGTTTGGAGATAGAGAAGCTACCAAGCCCGAACCATTCAACTGTACACTTCCCATTGTTTTGCTCTCATAAAAATATAAAATAATCAAACAGAACAAAAAAAGGGTTGGGTCTTTTAATTGGGATAATGTTTTATATCACTACATGAGGTTTCTATGGACGTTGTGTGGTGCCTTTTCTATCTCTTATCCGATGTGTATATACGCCGGTTCAGTTTATTGGGTAATTAAATTAGTTAAAGGAACCGATTTTTTCGTATCGAAGTATAAAATATAACATATGTATTATCTTTTTTTATTTTATTATGTATGATTAGTGGCTTATTATTATGATTAAGAGTGCACAACTCGGTAGTTTGTAGGTTTTTGAATTTTCAGTTTATAAATAAAGAAAACAAATAAAACTGAATTTATTTTGGTTTACTACAAGTTATATTTTGTTTTTGTATTTCATTCTTGTTTTAGATCGTTATACTTATAGGCAATGTTTTTAAAACCGGACCGGCGACCGAACCGGATTTTTTTGGGTCGTGGGTTAATATGGTCCGACCGGGTCTAACCCGGGTTCAACCGGGTTCAATAATATTTTAAAAATATTAGTATATAGAATTTGTTCTTTATATGTATGTGCATAACTATCCAAATATCAAACAAAATATTAAGTTTAGTACAAATATTTAGAAAAACAAAAAAATTTCAATAGCTATAGCAAAACTTAATAATAAAATGATGATACTTAAATAGATAACTAATTTTTTTTGTCTTAAAATTTTAAAAAGATTATAATTATTTGAAAAATGTTTTTTTTTTCACTGAATATGATTATATTAGAGAAAATGTTAAACCTTTATTACTATCTCATTATCTATAAACCTTATTTTTCTAATTTTAAAAACATATTAATTAAAGAAAAATGAAATAAATTTTTTTTTTTTTTAATTAGAAAACAGTTGAACCCGGTTTGATCCGGGTCAACCGGTTCGCCGGTTCCCGGTTTTTTGCCGGTCCGACCCGGTTCGATGCAGGTTCAACTACACTTGGGTTTTAATATTGACCCGAACCGGACATGTGACCGGTTCGCGGTTGAACCGGGTTCAACCGCCGGTCCGGTCCGGTTTTAAAAACATTGCTTATAGGTGTGATTATGATTTGATTGAATATGAAATACAATTTATTTCTTTTTGGTTCAAAGTTTTTATTCGAATTCATGGTGAAAGTTTAAAATTTTTATAGAAGTTTTATGCGCCGATTGAAAATACAAAAAAAAATTCAGAAAAAATGAATTTTGTTCTAAAATTATTTTCTGTTTCTTTCAAACCTAAACCTTATAATGTCACTAATAATATATTTATACGATTGGGTTGATCGTGAGCTCATGGTGCCTAGCTATGATTATAATTTACATTTTGAAGGGTGAGCCATTCATGTTTCGATGACGAGAATATCAGTGAGTCCTGAGCATGGACTAGGTGTTGTGCTTGGTGAGAAGGAAGTGGGTGTTGGTGTTGGTGAGAAGGAAGTGGTTGTTGAGAAGGGAGTGGGTGCTGATGACCTTAAAAAGGACGATAAGGGTGAGGGTCTTGGAGGGGTGAGCCATTCATGTTTCGATGACGAGAATATCAGTGAGTCTTGTAAAATAATCAGTTCAACATAAATGCAAACATAACTATTTAACTGTCGACGATAATTTTAATAGGAAAACTCATGTATGTATTTACAAAAACGTAAACAAAACATTTAATCAATAACTCCATAATTTGGCAAATATATATATATGAAGGGTTAGATAGTCTATGAAGCTTTTTTAAAAGGAAAATGATATTTGAGTCATTGATCATTTACCACATATTGTCACAATGAAAATGTTTTTGTACCCAATGGGTACCTTTTAGCCGGCTGAAATTTTAAATCCATGACTTGCTTATTATGATTTTAAAACTCGCAGATTTTATTTGGGTGGCTCTTGGTTCATCAATTACCCAATCGGGTTTACCCATTTGGATTTAAAGTACCCAATATTTTTGTTTTAAAACTTATATCTCATACGAAAACGACGGCGTTTTAGCTTAGATATTGGTGTTTTGAAGAAATCCTCTTTATATATTTCTTCGTTTCTTGTCTCTTTCTTTCTCTGCGACTTAAACAATGGAGAAATCGACGCTTTCTTTGTTTCCCGTCTCCTTCCTTCTGCTTTGACGATTTCGCGTCTTTTTGTGCCTCCCACAATAACAAATCCGATCCTAATTCATAACTTATAATTTTCTTATGCTTAATCTTTTCGATTTGTCAAATCTGGTAAGAATCTATCTTCTCTCAATGTTAAAATATTTTTGTCTCATTCTATTGTACAATGGCAGCTCTTGATGCTGAGAATGAGCAAGTGGCCATGTATGAAGAGAATGAAGCAGAAAATCAAGGAGCCAGTGACACACAATCTCTTCATAAAAAAAACTTACAAACTTCCATATATTGTAAAAATCATCATAATTTCTTTTTATGAAAATGTTTTATTTTCATTCTTAATTTCATTTCTCTCAGTAAAAAAATGAATTAAAATTAATCAAAATTAAAAATAGATAAATGAATGTTATATTTTTCTTACATAATTGTTGTACCCTACCATCCTTAGAGCATCTTTAACGCTAAATCTAATATTTTTAGTATAAATAAAATATATAATTAAATAAAAGAGTTAGACCAATCATAATAATACATGTGAAAGAAAACTATCTTAAAAATCTCCTAGAGTTTTTCTCCATTGAGGGGACTATTCTTCTCTTTCTTCCTTAATTCAGTTTTTCTAATCTTTTAATGTGAAAACACTGGGTAAAAATCAGGCGTTAAAGACGTTTAGAGGTTTATGGAGTTTTAGTATAGTTCATATTATGAAATATGTGTTTTATTTTTATAAGATGTTACTTTTTGATAAGTATGTTTTTTAGAGATTCACCAAATAAAAATTAAAGTATGCTATTTTTTATGGATATAGAAAGTAAAAGCGTTTGGTGTGTCCTGAAAATGTTTGTATTTTTGAAACCTATCGTTGTAATTTAAAGAGTAAATACTATCTCAACCATATCACCAAATGGTTATTAGATTTGTTTAAAGAGGTCAAGCCTCTAGGTCAATGAGAAGTGAGAACCATGGTCTACTACATAAATCGAGTTCGAGAAACGGGAAAATTAACCGATTGTGCATTGTGAATTTGGTAAGAATCTCGGTTTACTTAACCGACTGTGCAAACCAGACCATAATACCAAAACCACGGAGAGTTGAAACTTTTTGTGCCAGAAGAACCGTAGGGTTCCTCAAAGAGGCGTGAGCGTGAAGCAAATTTTCGTTACGGCGGCGATGGACACTGACCACCCGAGTCAAGAGGAAAAAGAAGTAGCCGGTTTCCAGGAAAAGGGTTCGGATTTGTGGCTGCCTTTTCATCTAGTCGAAGACATCATCTCCCGAGCTCCAATCGAATCGCTGATACAATGCAAACCTACCAGCAAACAAATGTACGCTCTATGCAGCGAAAAAGGAGATTCATCTACATTCACTTGCATCTCTTTGAGAAACTATTCATGCGAATTTATCATGAAAAAGTTGAAATCTTCAATCCGACAACCCTAGATCTCTTATCTCTGCCACTTCCACCCGAGTTTAATGGTCTCACTTTTGTTCGTGACATCTTTGTTACTCACTGCAGTGGATTATTGCTATGCCGATGGTCCACTGGAACACTAGACAGCAGTAACGTTGCAGTTTGGAATCCGTTTTTTAGGCCAACTCAATCTTGTTGTATCCAGTTCTCACTATTTATGTGATATATATGGTTTTGGATACGACAATGTATCCAGCTGCTACAAGATTTTTAGGATTGATGCTAGACGTAAAGAGTTTGAGATATATGACTTCAAGTCTAAAATCTGGAGAGCCTTCTCTGCTACTTTAGACTGGGTTCCATGTTTTCCACGGCAATATCTGTCTATGAATGGAAATATGTATTAGATGGCTTATAAGAAAGGTGATAGGAAACAAGAAACATTCATCCATATTTTTGATTTTTCCAAGGAGACATTCAAGCCCATATGTTCGTTTCCATTTCAGAAGACGATTGTTGATGGTGGTCTTGTGTTTGTTGATACAATAGCCTTTTCAGGTTTCAGAGGAGATGGGTTTTCTTTGTTACGTCAACGGTTTGGAGACGAGACAAGGGAGATGGAGGTGTGGGTCACAAACAAGGTTACTAATGGGGTTGTTGTTTCATGGAGTAAGTATTTTAGTGTGACTTGTCCTGATCTCCCGATCTTTGGTCCCCGTTTCCGTTTCTTCAGTTACATGAAGGTTCCAACGTTCTTTATCTACAAGACGGATTCTACCATGTTATGGTGCGATAGAATTGTAGGAGAGGGTTATGCGTGTGCTAGCTTTTACGAAATTGGTCAGGGTGAGATAAAAAAACAAGTTGAGACTGGACAACCCTTCAGAGTTGAAGCATTTGAAGGTAACCCTTGTGTTAGCAGCTTTGTTTACGTTTCAAGTCTGGTTCCGGTTCCTTAATAAGATGAAGAGGATACACACAATAAAAGAGAGAGACTCGTAAGATCTCGAACATTTTTTGTTTTTGGTCTTTCTGTTGTTATTCTAGGTAGGGTGTGAATTTTTGTTCTGGTTTTCAGGTATTTGTGCCACCACATTTTTTGATCAAACATTGGATCTCAGTTTTGGGAAATAACGACCAAAACTCCTTGTCCTATTTTCAGTGAGTAGATAAGATTTTATGAGTCCCAAGTAGAGATATATAGGTAGAACATAATTCAGTCTCTTTGTTTTTCTGATTCGTTGGACCATAATTCTTGAATTTAGTAAACATTCTTTAGCTCTTATTCTGCTAAATTGCGTTTGAATACATGGATTTTTGTTTGTCAAGTTTGTTACTATAAGTCTTTGTTTTTGCTCTTTAAATCTTGAGTTTTAAAATTATATCTTAGGGAATGCAATAGCTTAAAAATAGGGAGACTACTTATGTATGAAGCAGCATGAGACAAAGTTTCACCACATCACTTTGGTTAGAAAAAGATCACATCACATCAGCACGTTAGGACCGACTCTGGCCGTAGCTACAAGTTTAAAGAGGTCAAGCCTCTAAGTCAATGAGAACCATGGTTACTCGTTTAGTTGATTAACTGTATGGGCCGAGAATGTAATATAAAAGCCCATGGGCCAAAATTAATACTTTCATTTGAAACAACAAATGAAGATTATGGAAATGAAAAATCGAGAGAGAGAGAGAGAGAGAGGACTCTTCTGATCTGTGAAACTGGAACGAGGAAGAAGAAGAAGAAGAAGCTTGTTAATACTGAAAAATGTTAACTTCAATGCCTCAAATACCTCAAAACCTAAACCTTTTCGGTTTCTCTCCTCTAAAGTCTTCTTCTTTCACTCTCTTTCTTAGACCCTTTTCTCTTTACCCAATCTTCGCTTCTTCTCCTTCCTCTTCTCGCCCCAGTCGCCCTCGTTACCGTCGCACTGACCCATCTCCTCCTCAGAGACGCAAGTGGAGTAGTTACGAGGAGGATAAGAGAAAAGGTATGGAGAAAGATAAAGCTAGTTTTGATCGTGGTGGTTCTGATTCGTTTGAGTTTAATAAGAGAAGAGCTCAAGGAATGGATAAGTTTGATAAGCCTAAGAAGAATCTTAAACGGAATAGTCGTGCTCTTAATCCTACCAATACTATTGCTTATGTTCAGGTTTCACTATCAGTCACTTCAATTTGGTGGGTTTTGTTCGAGTTTGCGAATTTGAATTAATCTGTTTTGTTTGTGTTTTAGATTCTTGGAACGGGAATGGATACTCAGGATACTTCACCTTCTGTGTTACTTTTCTTTGATAAGCAAAGATTTATCTTTAATGCTGGAGAGGTCAGTTTTCTGGCCATTTCTCTGATATGAGTTTCTCTTTAACCATAGTTTGAGTAGTTCTTGTTGAATTGCAGGGCTTGCAACGTTTCTGTACTGAACATAAAATTAAGTTATCAAAGGTATGACTAAACTTCTGTCTTTTGGACATATTAAGTGTCTATTTTTCTCTGTGTGTGATGAGGTGAGTTTGAATTTTGAAATGTGATGATCCGTTAACACTTTCAGGTAGATCATATATTTCTGTCTCGTGTGTGCTCAGAGACAGCAGGCGGCCTTCCAGGTTTGTGTTTGTGATCTAGGGATCAGTTTCGATGTGTTTGCTGCTAGATTGTTAGACGGTGATCAGTTTTTGTATTTTGAATGCTTTAGGTCTTCTTTTGACTCTGGCTGGTATTGGTGAAGAAGGACTATCCGTGAGTGTTCTTCTCATATGATCTCTTTGTATGTTTCTTGTCTGTTTTTCTGAGTTTGTGCTTGCCATCTGATGATTAATATTTGGATGGAATAGCTCAACTTCTGAAATCTATTTTTAACGAAGGTGAATGTATGGGGTCCTTCGGATCTTAAGTATTTAGTTGATGCTATGAGGTCATTTATTCCTCGTGCTGCGATGGTTCATACACGAAGTTTTGGTTCATCGTTGACTACATCTGACTCCACGCCTCAGATTGGCTCGAGTAAACCCAAAGATGATCCCTTTGTTCTTGTGGATGACGAAGTTGTGAAAATCTCTGCCATTCTCCTTGAACCAAGTCGATCAAATGAATCCGGAAACAAAGCTGGTGAAACGTCTGTTATATATGTGTGTGAATTACCTGAAATCAATGGAAGATTTGACCCACACAAGGCCATGGCTCTTGGACTGAGAGCTGGTCCGAAATATGGTAAACTTCAGTCTGGACAGTCTGTGAAGTCAGATTTAAAAGATATTACGGTAAGTCTCAAAGAGTAATTCTTGAGAGTATCCACAATCCAGTATCAGTTTCTCTCGGAGCAGACTGACACTGTTTACGCTTGATCATAGGTTCATCCGAGTGATGTGATGGGACCTTCAGTTCCTGGTCCTGTTGTTTTACTTGTGGACTGTCCAACAGAGTCACATGCGGAGGAATTGCTATCTATTCCGTCTATGAAGAGTTATTATTCATGTCCTGAAAATTCAACAGATGGGGCTAAGTTTGTTAATTGTATTGTTCATTTAAGCCCATCTTCTGTAACAAATAGTCCTACTTACCAGAGCTGGATGAAGAGATTCCACTCGGCCCAGCACATTCTCGCTGGACACGAAATGTGAGTCCTCAATTATGGTTCTTTCGTATTTAAAACTGTTGGTTTTATTTTTCTAATAGTTCGTTTTGGTGTTTGTTTAGGAAGAATATGGAGTTCCCAATCCTGAAAGCCAGTTCTAGAATCACAGCCAGACTTAACTATTTATGTCCACAGTTCTTTCCAGCTCCTGGATTTTGGTCTCCTCAACATGTTAATAACTCGGTAGCTTCCGTAAGCAAGGTTGCAAATGCTTTCTGATACATTTTTATTGAGTTTGATTTTAATTTTGTTCAGTGATTCAAGCTGTGTTCTTTTCTTTGCTTGTCAGTGCTTTGGTTCAAGTCCTGGTGAAAACATTTCCGCAGAAAATCTCCTTAAGGTATTGAAGTTTCTCATGCTTGGGGTTCCTTTCCTGTTGTTTTGGAGCATTGCTTCCTCGTTATGAAACTTGCTTCCTTTAGCTCTTAAGTCTCTCTCTCTCTCTCTCCTTGTTATATGGTTGGCAGTTCACTTTACGTCCACATGGTAACCTTGGGCTAGACAGATCTTGTATCCCTAGTCAATTGACATCCACACGAGTGATAAATGAGATACTTTCAGAAATTCCTGAGATCAACAGTAAGACCGAAGAAGTCAAGCGGTTATGGAATGGAGTACACAACAAGATGATGATCGAAGAGCCATGGCTGAGTGAGAGTACTGTTCCAAGCTGTCTTGAAAACATACGACGAGACGATATGGAAATAGTTCTTTTGGGCACTGGTTCGTCCCAACCCTCCAAATACAGAAATGTCAGTGCGGTTTATATCGACCTATTCTCTAGAGGTAGTATGTTCTTAGATTGTGGGGAAGGTACTTTGGGCCAGCTTAAACGAAGATATGGTTTAGAAGGAGCTGATGAAGCAGTCAGAAAATTGAAATGTATATGGATCTCTCACATCCATGCTGATCACCATACGGGTCTTGCTAGAATCCTTTCCCGTAGACGTGAGCTTTTGAAAGGAGTGGCTCATGAGCCAGCAGTTGTGGTTGGACCGAGACCGCTTAAGAACTTCCTCGATGCGTATCAAAGACTCGAGGATTTGGATATGGTGTTTCTTGATTGCAGGAACACCACAGCAACTTCTTGGGCTTCTCTAGAACCCACCAGCCTTGAGAAAACTAGCAGTAACGGCAGTGCAGAGGGTTCGTTGTTTAGTAAAGGAAGTCCAATGCAGAGTATATATAAGAGGCCGAGTAGCCCACCGATGGACAATTCTTCAGCTTTACCATACATAATGAAACTGAAAAAGGTCCTTGGAGAATTGGGTTTGGAGGATTTGATTAGTTTTCCTGTTGTACATTGCCCTCAAGCCTATGGGGTTGTTCTAAAAGCAGCTGAAAGAAAAAACATCAACGGAGAACAGATTCCGGGTTGGAAAATGGTATACTCAGGCGACACTAGACCTTGTCCTCAGATGGTTGAAGCTTCACAAGGAGCAACTGTTCTTGTACATGAGGTTTGTGAATTTTTCTACATAAACCAAGTTGTTTAAACATTATTACTTCTTCGGATTCTAATAAATTCTGTATCATCTTTTAACAGGCAACGTTTGAGGATGCGTTGGTAGAAGAAGCTGTAGCTAAGAATCATAGCACAACTAAAGAAGCAATCGACGTTGGATCTTCAGCAGGCGTATACCGAATCGTTCTAACTCATTTTAGCCAGAGATACCCAAAGATACCGGTGATCGACGAGTCGCATATGCACAATACATGCATTGCATTCGATATGATGAGTATAAACATGGCGGATTTACATGTCCTTCCAAAGATCGTTCCTTACTTCAAAACTCTCTTCAGAAACGTAGTTATTGAAGACGAAGAAGAACAAGAGACTGATGATGATTTGATGATGAGTAACAACAACAAAGCCTCAAGCTTTTTGATCTAGTAATAGTAGTTTTAGAAATGTTCTGTTTTAGTTAGTTTTTTGTCCTCTGTTTCACTTTTTTGACTAAAAATTGATTTTTTCTCGAAATTACAAAAATACAATTCATGTGCATAATGTGAATTATATAAAAATCGAAACTTTAAGAGTATTAAGGAAAAGCCTTTGTTTCGTTTCCATTCCTCTCTATTGACTCCTTCTCCTTCCTTCCTTGTCACCTACATACCGGTGAGTTTCTTCCTCAATTTCGCATAGCTTCTCTCCGATCTCTGAGATTGTTGATTTGATTCCGATTTGTCTCAAGGTTGCTGATTTTACCTCTACCTCTGCGTTTGTTGATTTGTAGGAGAAATTGGGTTTCTTCCAATCGCGATCTTTAGCTTGGAGCTGAATTGGAGCTACCCAGATCGGGTTTTTACTGATCTGATATTGTGAGGATCTGTCTTCAAGCTTGTTTGCGATTTTTGAAGGGGGAAGGAAGAAGGGTTGTTGTGTGTTTTGGGAATTAGGGTTGATCATGGATACGAGCAGGAGAGCAGTGGAATCGTATTGGAGGTCGAGGATGATCGATGCGGTTACGTCTGATGAAGACAAAGTAGCGCCTGTTTACAAATTGGAAGAGATCTGTGACCTTCTTCGTTCTTCTCATGTTAGTATTGTCAAGGAGTTTTCAGAGTTTATTTTGAAACGTCTTGATAACAAAAGCCCCATCGTTAAGCAGAAGGTATCTTCCCAATTACGTTCCTTATTCTGTTTTGATTGGCTTCACATGGATTTAGGCGATGCTTGACTGATTAAATGGTGTTGCTTTGTGAGATCACTGAGAAGATTTTGATTGAAAATGTTGCATGTGGTGATTGATTTAGTTTGCTGGTTGGTGTATGTTTGTGAGAATGGATCAAAGAGAGGTCTCTTGTATATAAGCTGAAATGATCATACATTGTTCCTTTATTCCTTTGATTAAAGCCTAGAGTTTATAGGGAAATGTTGATTTGATAGCTATCCAAGCTAATTCTGGTTAAAATCTCAATGGGAACTGGTGATGCTGATTCTGGTTGTTGTAAATGTGTGTATACAGGCTCTTAGGTTGATAAAGTATGCTGTGGGAAAGTCTGGCTCAGAGTTTAGAAGAGAAATGCAAAGGAACTCGGTTGCGGTGCGGAATTTATTCCATTACAAGGGGCATCCAGATCCTTTAAAAGGGGATGCGCTTAATAAGGCTGTACGAGATACTGCTCATGAAACAATTTCTGCTATATTCTCGGAAGAGAACGGTAGTAAGCCAGCTGCTCCTGAAAGCATCAACAGACGCATAGAAGGATTTGGGAATACTAACTTTCAGGTCCCCGTTGATGATAGAAAATCGTTCCTGAGTGAGGTGGTGGGTATTGGGAGTGCATCTATAAAGCAAGGAATCAGCAATTTTGCTCAAGGCAACTTGCCAAAGAAGAATGAGAATGGAAGCAGCAGCTACAGAGGTCCAAATCTCCATAGATCATTAACTTTGGAAAACGAGAGCTTCAGTAGATATGATCCAGTTAAGTTGGGGAATGATGGTAACCATGGGCATTCTAGGAACACAGGTGGTGGATCTTGGGGCCACACTTCCGGAGAGACAAGTGAAAGTTCTGCTTCAGTTCGTCTCGAGAGCAAAACTCGTGAGGAAAGGCTGCTGGAAACCGTTGTTACGTCTGGGGGTGTACGCCTGCAGCCAACACGTGATGCACTTCATGCATTCATCTTAGAGGCTGCAAAAATGGATGCTGTTGCTTTAAGCATTGCTCTTGACGCGAAGCTCCAGTCTCCGATGTGGCAGGTATGTTTATGATAATTTCCTAGTCACCTTCTTCTGAAGCTGTTTGATGCGAATGTACCCTTTTTATTGGTTATAATATTTGTATATACGTTAAAAGGCATTTTGATTTTTATTTGGCAGGTTCGGATGAAAGCTTTATGTGTCCTTGAGGCCATTTTGAGGAAAAAGGAAGATGATAATTTTTCAATTGTACATACTTATTTTAGTGAAAACACGGATGTCATACAGAGATGCTCAGAGTCTCCTCAATCTTCCCTCCGTGAAAAGGCCAACAGGGTAAGATTGCTTGTTGTAAGCATTCACAAAACTCTCGTTTTTTCTCATTTGATGGGTTAACTGAAGATACTGGCTTTGTGTAGGTTCTGAGCCTTGTAAATGGTGGACAATCAAGTGGGTTGATGAGCAGCTCAGAGAATACTGTGAAGCGAGAGCCTGCTGTTGATTTACCTGACTTGATCGACACTGGTGATTCAGATTATACGACAGAAGATACTTTGAACATGCCAAATGCTATAAGTACTGGCAGTACAGTGGCGACAGCAGCTCCATTGATGGATGATGATTGGTTTGGGGATAGCACTGACACTGGGCTGAGTAACAGCGAGAAGAAAAACGATGATGACCCCTTTGCAGATGTATCATTTCATAATGAAGAAAAAGAAAGTGCAGATGATCTGTTCTCTGGAATGAATGTCGGGGAAAAGCCCGCTGCTGGTGGTAATCATGTGCCTGAGCTATTTGATATGTTTGGGCCGACTGCAACACTTGAAGCAGAGCCAAAAGATTCGAAAAACATAAATGATTTGATGGCAAGCTTCTCCATTGACGAAAACACCTCAAATCAGAAAGGCTCGTCTTCAAGCACCCTTCCAGATAATATATTTGCAATGCCGAGCACCAACAGCCACCAAGCACCGGAAAATCCTCTCGGAGGCATTCTTGGTTCACAAAATCCTGGGTTTGTTCAAAACCCAATGGTTCCTGGGGGTGTTATGCCCTTCAATTTTCCTCCAGGGATGATGATGAATCCAGCTTTTGCATCTCAGCCTTTGAATTACGCTGCCATGGCAAACTTGTTAGCGCAACAGCAGCAGTACCTTGGTAATATGTCCAACTTCCAGCAGTTTGGTAACATGAACGCTCAGGGTAACGGAAATGTTCTTCCCATGGGTACTAGCGGAGGAAATCAGTCAGCTTTCCCTGATATATTCCAGCCAAGTTTTGCTAATCAGGCTCCAACCTCAACAATGAACAGTTCGGAAAAAAAAGATACTAGAGCATTTGATTTCATCTCAGTAAGTTTTTGCAATCTTGCTCCTGCTCCTTCATTGTAAATTTTGGTCATTTTGCCTTTATACATGCAACATCAGTCTCAATCCGTGTTAGCTAGCTTCTAGTCTTCTTTACAACCACCTACTTGTTTCTTTTCACTAGGCTTTAAACATAGGCAGACCAGATCTACTTTTTTTGTGGTACAAACCTTTTGTCTGATTCACATATACTGATAGATCAACTATATATATGTTTTGTGTGGTGTAGGATCATCTTGCATCAGCCCGCGACACAAAGAGAATATCTTAATGCTTTTGCCGATAAAATCCGTCTTCCGGTGTTAAATGTTATTTCATGAGATATGGACACAAACAAGGGGGAGGAAGCTAAAACGTTTATCTATGAGAGCTATAAAGACTTGAGGATGAAGTTGATTCATCCGGAAAAGCAAAAGAGAATCTGAATCATATGGTAAGCTTTTTGCAATTTTTTCCCCTAGTTTGTCTTTGTTTTTCTCTTATTTGGAGTCATTGTTCTTGGCATGAACATGAAGTTGTAGAGTTGGTTTTTGTTTCACCTGTTTGTTACTAGATGTGTTTCTTTTGTTCCTTTGCTATATATTATATCTGAAGAGACTATGTCTGTGTAATCTGTTAGACGAACTAGACAGGAAAGAATATAAAAACTAAAGGAAAAAAATGAGTACACCATAATTAAGCATTGTTTCAACTTCAAGTCATGTCCAAATATGTATTTGTTTGATGGAAAAAGTGATATTTGGATAACTCCCTAATCTCGGTTATGATTCCTCATGATGGCCGGTTTAATCATTACAATACCTCCAAATCGTAGATTTTCTCACACGTTTAGGCCAATCTTTAGGGAAAGTAGGCTTGGTCCACATTTTCAGCTTTGCCTGTTATGCTCGTTTTTTCATTTAATTTCGGCTTTATTTTGTTGTTTATTAAAAGTTTATGATAAATCAAGTGGTCCAGTGTTCACATTTTAGATATTTTCTTTGCATATTTTGTTAAATTACTAATTCAGGTTCTTACAAATGATATTTACAGTACAGATATTAGAAAGAAAAAAACTAGTATTAATTTCTCTGTTTTAGGTGGACTAATGTGGTTGTGGAGTTGAATAAATTAGATGGAAAACAATGTGCTTTATTTGATTTTGTTTTTTCCTGAAGTTTGATATGAGTGCATCTTTTATGATACTTTCTACTCCCAACGGTAAAGATAGAAAAAATATCAGAAATGGTGAAAGTTACTTTTTTTTAAAACAAACAAAAAAGTGGTAACACTCAAAATTTAAATCCAAATAATAAAATTTTGAAGTTTTGATTTGTGTATATATTTAAAAATAAAATAAGAATACCTCTAACGGGCAGATTGACAGTGACACACAGAAGTAACTTTAGACTCTCGAAGTCTCTCAGAAAAGGAAACAAAGCATTGAAATGACAATTATATAATTAGAAACCTTCTCTTCTGCGAATCTTTTTTTGTGTTTTCTTTATTGGCAAATCCACTTTAGATCTGATTTTCTTGTGTTCGGATAAAGTTTGGTTAGAGCAGTATGGTCCAGTGACCAAGTTCGACCAGCATTTACGAAAAGAATCACAAGTTAAATTCAGAAATATAAATTTACATAAATAAATACTAACAGTTTCGGATTTTTTCTGAATCTTATTTATTTAAAAAAGCTTTATTGTAATTGAAAGATGGGTAGGCTAAGTGTCACTTAAAATGGAGCGTCTGATTTCATTAGTCAAATTTTGTAATTCATTTTCTTTGATAGTTTGACACACCTCCACCAAATTAATTAAATCTTCAAAATAATATGAAAGAAATCGTCCACTTATTTTGACAAACAAGTAAATAAACAGTCTAGTTGAAAATAAAACATAACATTCTAAAATCATCTAAAATATATAATGAACACACTATTATCCAGTAATAAAATCAGAAATTCACGTAAGCAAATCACGATTTAATCATGCGTATGTGCATAGTAATATAACAATAATCTCTAAAAATTAGATTATTCAATGGAAATCAAAGTTTTGAATTTTTATTTATTTTGCTTTACAATTTATATATTTATTATCGGATTCCATTACCAGAAAACAAACGTGTTATGTTTTTGTTTTGCATATTAAAAAAAACAAAAACCTAAGAATCGAAGCTCATGTACTGTCTATAAATACAACCATCTCTCTCACATCCACACAAAAAGAAAGTAAAAAAAGTATCTCTCTCTCTCTCAAAACAGAGTACAAAACATGACGTCACTCAACAGCTCTTCATCACCAACATCATCTTCATCAGACGAAACCACAACAACCCACTTGTCTGAATCTCTACAATACACAAGAAAGAGAAGAAGAATCTCTTCTTCTCCTTCTCCTCCTCCTTCTTCTTCTTTGAAGCATCCTGTTTACAGAGGTGTACGAATGAGAAGCTGGGGCAAATGGGTCTCCGAGATCCGACAACCTCGTAAAAAGACACGTATTTGGCTCGGTACTTTCGCCACCGCAGAAATGGCTGCTAGAGCTCACGACGTCGCTGCTCTCACCGTTAAAGGCTCCTCCGCCGTTATAAACTTCCCTGAGCTCGCTTCTCTGTTTCCTCGTCCTGCGTCTTCTTCGCCGCATGATATCCAAGCCGCCGCCGCAGAAGCAGCCGCCATGGTCGTAGACGACGGGAAAATGTTGGAGACGGAGATTGAGGTGGAGGAAGCACCACCGTCGTCGGAATCGTCTTACGTGGCGGCGGAGAAGTCGGAGGAGAGATTGGAGGAGATTGTGGAGTTACCTAATATTGAGAGAAGTTATGACGAGAGCGTGACGTCACGTGATGCTGATCTGGCTTATTCTGAACCGTTGGATTGTTGGGTGTATCCTTCTCCTCCGGTTATGGATTTTTATGAAGAAATCTTTGAGTTTAATTTCGTGGATTTATGGAGTTTTCCTAACACCGAACTAGTTAATCACTAAGTAAGTTAATTTAAAATTAATAGCCTATCATTCGATTTGTAGTGTATTTGTAGTAAAGTTGTAACATAGGCTACCAAAGCTAGTAGTACTATACAATTGTTGTAAAATAAATTTTATATAATTAGATTTATGTATATTTGTTGTAACGTATAGCATACAATTATTGTAGCATGAAGAAAATGGGAACTATCGTAACGCAATGTTCTTGTATTTGTGAATTAACAAACAAACATGTTGTTTTATTCTTCTCCTAAATTGTATGGTTTCTAAATTGAGTCAATGGTCTTTGTATTTTCTCTACAGTCAATGGATTCTTTTCAATGTTGACGTGGCTGTGATTGAAGAGACATTATATTTTCATTCATTAATATATTTAATTTAATTTTATATAATTATCATGAAAGAAAAGAGTTCGAATCTAAATATAATAATTAGTTTCCGTAAGTTATAGTATTATCTAGTATGTCTTCTTGAGAACTCTAGATGCAAGAAATTTATATTCTAGTTAGGTGATGGTAAGATTTTAGGTTGGAATTTTGTTAAATTATTAATTACGAAAAAGCATTAGAGATTAGAGAACACGGTAAAATAACCACAATGGATAGAAATGGTCTCTTGTCTCGAGTCTCGACCAACAAAATAACTTTTTTTTACTACAAAGTTATCACAAATGTTCCTTTTTATATAGTGCTTGGCCTCGGATTTATCCATATTATCATGAGAGACTTACTAAAACAACATTTTTAGATTTTGGGTTGACTCAAACAACCTTTTTAGATTTTAATTACTGAGGCTATTTTCGAATCCGTTTTACCTTTTTTCCTTTGATAACAAAAAACGTATTTACGAAAATGCCATTAATGAAACGGGCCGCGTAGGCGCGAAAATTTCCCGCCTAAAAAAAATAAGTCTACCGCTATGTGATGGTAGACTTATTTGAGTTCTGGTAGACTTATTTTTTTGTCCGTAGACTTATTTGAGGAGCGGTAGACTTATTTTTGAGCGGTAGACTTATTGTGTCTCCTTTGGTGGTAGACTTATTTCCGAACGGTAGACTTATTTTCTCTGCGGTAGACTTAATTTCCCGTAGCGGCAGACTTATTTTTTGCGGTAGACTTATTCTTCGAATGGTAGATTTATTTCCGTAGACTTATTTTCAGCGGTAGATTTATTTTTCTTCGATGGTAGATTTATTTTTCTTCGATGGTAGATTTATTTTGACTGGTAGATTTGTTTCCTTTGGTGGTAGATTTTTAGTCATAGTGACAGTAGATTTATAGTGACAGTAGACTTATTTTAGTAGCGGTAGACTTTTTTATCGTGGTGGTAGATTTATTTTGTGTTTAGTTGTGGTAGATTTATTGTAGTAGTGGTAGACTTATAGTTAGCGGTAGACTTATTTCGTATTTTCGGTCAATGAAACCAACCGTTGACTGGTAGACTTATTTTTTTAGGATCAATGGTGGTAGACTTATGCGTTTTTTGCGATAGAAGCGGTAGATTTGTTTTTACCCAGGTCTAGTGATGGTAGACTTTTTTATCAAACTTAGTGAATGTAGACTTTTTTTCACATTAGACATTTGGTAGACTTATTGTGATAGCGGTAGATTTATAGTACTTGGTGGTAGACTTATTTCCTGTTTAGGAAACTATAGTGGTGGTAGACTTATTTGGTAGGTGGTAAACAATGTTTTGAAAACCGGACCGGACCGAGGGTCGGACCGGGTTCAACCGTGAACCGGCCAACTACTCGGGTTTGAATTTTTTTTTTTTTTTTTTTGAAAATTTACATTTTTTAACGTTTTTCATATTTAATTTTTATAATTAAAATTTATAAAAACAAATACTAGTTTTGAATTTAGTTAATTTTTGTTATTGTTTAATGTTTTAATTTGTTTTTACATATAGACTTAACTATTTTTCATTAAATTTTGTTTTTTAATAGTTTTTTGTTATTAAAATGATTTTTCTCATGACTAATATTTAGAAATATGTTTATTTAAAAATTATATTGTATATTTGGATATTATAATTATACAAAAACTATATATATTATTATTTTTAAAAACACTATTAAACCCGGTTCGACCTATATCATGCAAGTGATGGTAGATTTATATACAAGTGGTGGTAGATTTAGTATATACTATATATTTTCATATATTTTTTTCTATCTTTTCGTATGAACTCGTACTCGTATTTGAACTCGTACTCGTGTTTTAAGGATTTTGTAATGGTTACAAAGACATTTCAGAAGTCATGTTTTAACCATACATAAATGTTGTCAATTCATTCATTACACTACAAAAAATGTTCATAGATGTCTACCATAATGTTTGAATCTCTTTGCAAAAAGTCTACCATAACAATTGTATCTTATATTACAAATCAGAACGTGTGTGTCTCATAAAAATCTACCATCTTCATGATCTTTTGGATGTTCTTTACAATATTCATGTGGTTACGCATTGCACGTACAAAGAATACATGTAAAGAAATTCATGGAAATTAGAACATCTTGGAAAATAAGTATATCATCGAGTAGAAAGTAAGTCTACCATCGAACAGAAAATAAGTCTACCATCAAACAAAAAGAAGTCTATCGAGTAGAAAATAAGTCTACCATCAAACAGAAAATAAGTCTACCATCGAACAAAAATAAATCTACCATCAAACAGAAATAAGTCTACCATCGAACAGAAATAAGTCTACCATCAAACAGAAAATAAGTCTACCATCAAACAAAAATAAATCTACCATCAAACAGAAATAAGTCTACCATCGAACAAAAATAAGTCTACCATCAAACAGAAAATAAGTCTATCATCGAACAAAAATAAGTCTACCATCGAACAAAAATAAGTCTACCATCAAACAAAAATAAGTCTACCATCAAACAGAAAATAAGTCTACCATCAAACAAAAAATAAGTCTACCATCAAACAGAAAATAAGTCTACCATCGAACAAAAATAAGTCTACCATCAAACAGAAAATAAGTCTACCATCAAACAAAAATAAGTCTACCATCAAACAAAAAATAAGTCTACCATCAAACAAAAATCCAGATCTGGAAAAAATCCAGATTGGGAAAAAATCCAGATCTGGAAAAAATTCAGATTTGGACCAAAACGTGATTTTACAAAAGTTCAACATACCCAAACGAAACCGGTTAGAATCAAGAGATTACCTCTCTACAACGCACGAAAACGAAACCCCAACACTCGCCGGAACTTTCCTTCGCCGGGATTTCGAAACCTATAAACGAAGAACATATTGAAGTTCATAAATCCGAACTCAAGACACTCGTTAATGATAGAGAGGAAGATAACTCATGATTTGTTTCGAATCTTACCGTTAAAAGCAACGAATTTCGTCGCCGGAGAAGAAGTCACGATTTGAGTCGCCGGAGAGAGGAGGAAGAAGATAAAGAGTTGAAATCTGATTTTTTTTTTTTTTTGGTTTTATGTTATTTTTTTTTCTCAATGGCATTTTCGTTAATAAACGAATTTGAAGTATTTTTAATGTCTTTGTAACCTTTTTTAACTCAAATTTTTGAGCTCAAAAATTTAAAGGTTGTTTGAGTAAACACCAAATCTAAAAAAGTCTTTCTAGTAATTATCTCTATTATTATTCATACTGAAATCCATATTCATTTTGGTTTTAGAGATATCAAACTTATAAACGATGGCCAAGATTATAAGATCAATACTTGAACACAAAATAACGCACTAGGATAATTTGGTGGAATTACATTTTAAATTCCATATTCACATCTCTTTATTTTAAATTGTTACGCGGTATTAGTGTTTTTATACACGAGTGTTTTATTTATTTATTCAATATGTTAGCTTAAATATAAAATATACTAATTGATAATGAGAAGAAGATGGTGGCGTGGGAACAAACAAGAGTCAAATATTGCCGTTGTGGACCTCTTTTGTTCTGGTTTGTTCAATTTCTTTGATGACTTATATTTTTACCGTTTCTTTCTCATTTGTTTGTCAACAAATTTTACCGTTGCATAAGAAGATTAATATCATTTGGACACTTTATATGAGACAAGAAACCCAACGGAATAATATTGTTGAAACAATTTTAATATTTATATTTATCTCTCTAGTGCTTCTTCCTGATTGAAGTCCCTTGATAAAATGTAATAAATGAATTGCTGCTACCTAATATTTACAATGAAACGTTATTTTGTGTAGAACAACTATGTATGCCCTAAAGTTTTCAAATGATAAAATAAAAGTTTCGGTTGGGTATCGAATTATATATTTATAAACGAAGTGTTATTTTGTATAGAACAACTATGTATGTAAAATTTACAAATAATAAAATAAAAGTTTACGTTGGGTATCGGATTTTATATTAGTATATATGAGTCGGGTGGATTCAATAATAGAGATTAAGCCATTAAGGTGACCAATTACCAATTAGGAGGTTAAGTGAATAATTTGGTAATGTGTTAATATCATATAGTTGTCAAATCTTGTAAGTCAAATGTCATTGCTCTATAATATAATGTTGTTTTTTATGTATATCGACCAACCTATGACTCTTGATTTGATTGCTTATCAATTTGCAATTCCAGCTAAAGAATAACCAGAGATTCAATTTTAGTACAGCATGTACCAATTTTCAAAATCTCTCATTTTTTTTGTATCTTATGGTATCTTGCAAACTTACAACTAATACTCCCATGCCGTAGAGCATCATTATTGGTAATACTTTTTTGAGTATTACTAACATTATTTAGTATAATTCTGTTAGTTGATATTCAATCTGATACTTCTGTTTTTAGTATTTATTGGTGATATTTAAAATTCATAAGAAAAAAAACTAATTTATGTTTACAAAAAAAAATTAAAAAATCAAAATCAAAGTCCACTCACACGCTGATACGTACCATTTGTTACTGTTCATTTTGAATCACTTAAGTGATACAAACTGGGCTTAATAGAGACCCAAATAATAATTATTAATCTAATAACCCAACTGATATCCAACAAATATTACCTATAATGATACTCTTACATCACTTGGTACATGTAACATGTAATGATTTAAAAAAAAATTGAAATGATATAAATTACCATTCACATACAATAGAAAAAGAAGAGAATTACTATTGAAGCTCAAAGAATTATCTAACACTTCACTACTAAATCATAGAGAAAACATAAAGATCAAGATATTGCCTTTTTACGTGATGTTATTTTCAAAATCATGCCTATAATTACGGATATAATGATGAATAAAACTATAATATATCAATAAAACTTACAAAATATTTCAATTTTGTAAACTTTATGCATAAAAGCAACAAAAATTTCTATAGGTATAAAATTACAAATTAAAAATGGGGAAAACTTCAAAATGCTATTTTTGAGTTACGTTTATACAAAATGCCACACAGCAAAAACCAGAATTTTTGTTTCTATTTTTACTTAGACAAAACCAAAATTATATTGAACACAATTCACATGTTTTGTAATTATAGTAACACAAACAAAAATTAGTATATGTGACAGTGCATTTTTATATTAACAAATATATCTATAGTAACAATTTCCGATTTCTCAAAAACGACAATGCATCTGTTCCGTTAAATATTTTTTGTTTGTAATTTTAATAGAGTTGTGATTTTATTTTTGCCATGTCAAATTTTAATAGAGGTCCATTGTGTTGATGAAAATCTATGAGAATCGTACTACATCATTTGTGAATCGAAATGAAAACAGAAAGAAAGAAATGATATATTAGTTATAGAAAACGATATTAAATTGGATTTTTTTACCTGATATAATCAAAATCCTGTCTACAGAATTACGAATATAGTGATGAATAAAAATATAATATATCAGTAAAACTTATTAGATATTTCAGTTTTGTAAACTTTATGCATAAAAGCTATACAACTCTATATGTATAAAGTTACACATTAAAAAAAAATTGCAATAAGAAGTTTCAATGTCAATTATAAATACTGACAATTTATATTTCTTACTTAATTAGGTGTTTGAACACTTCGTGCACACGACTATATACATGACAATTCAAATAATGTATATCATATAGATGACTAGAATATGTAACCTAATAAAGGTTTATATTTTTCGACTTGTGGTTTACCAATTTTGATCTAATAATTTGGTGATATGAAAGGTTTTTGGTTGGGTTTGAAAAAAATTGTAAACATATTATAGTGAAGTAAAATTGAACTATGTGCACGATTATATTGTGAAGTTGGACAAATATTTTGTTTTCCAGATATAATTGAGTGTGTTTCAAGATAACACAAATTAGAAATTCGTCAAATTACACCTACAATTGTTATTTTTAATTTTCTCCATTTATCTTTTGAATTATTACATAAAAAGTATGATTCAAAAAATTTCAAATCATATGCCACCTAGTTGTGAAAATAAAATTTCTCATTTTTGGTATTATGCAAAACAATACTATTCAATTATATTTGGTGACTATAGATTAGTACTAAAGATTGAGTAATCAATCCAACAAGAGTTCTTAATAACATTTACATTACTGGAATTGTTCCAGGTCTTATAATAAATCAATGAAAGACTAGTGATTATAGTCACTGAATTCCATAGTTATCGGGAAAATAGCCATTTAAATTTCCAACTTTCAAATTCTGGCCATTTAAATTCCCAACATAAGTTTACACACGTCAAAGTAAGGCTATACGCCCATGTTTCAATTTCTCTAACATAGGCACGGGCCTGGTTCTTTCTCTATCTTTGATAAATTTAAACACAATCTATCTTATGAACTGTTTTTCGCGGTAGTCATGTCCAGTTTCATAACCGTCTCTTCGAGCTGCATCCGTTTGCTTTTCCGGAGTTCGAGGATGCTTGGTGGCATTGGTTTAATGGAGCCATGTAGCTCAACAAGAGTGAAAAATTCTTGTTTCGAAAGACTTTTCTTCTGAACCAGTTTCTCCACCACCTCGTCCATGAGCGTCCGGTTATTTTGAAGAATCTGTTGTATGCATTTGTACATTATAAAACCATATAAAGGATAGGCTATGAACAGATTAGTTGATTTGAGAAGTCTCTTTACCTCTTTAGCGCGCTCATAACACATGTTTAATATCCGCAATGCTTCCACATCAATCTCCTGCAAACCAAAGTATCAGAACATGATATGTTGTTGTCTCTGAAATTTGAAAGTTAAGGCAATTCAAGATATGGCCCTTACGTTAATTCTATCAGCTACCCAGAAGTTATTCAAGCCATGATGCTTCTCAGAAAGACCACCAAGAACCAATGATCGAGCAGCTGACCTTGCGTTATCCGATGTTTCGGCCCATATTGTACTTAACTGGAACCAATCATTAGCAAAGATTAGTAACTACAAAAAACACTATTGGAGGAAAAGCAAAATCATAGATCATATCTTAGATGTAAATTGTGATGCTGCATAGTGGTTAAAAGAGATGATATCTCTCACCTGATCTTCACCGTACCATAGATCATCTGCAGCCCGAGGTGCTAACTGGACAGTGATGTGATCCAAGATGGATTGTCGGCTGTATATAGTAGACCACAAAAGGCCATAGATTAAGGTAAAAAACCTTTGTAATTAAGAAAGCAAATCTGTATAGTTAAAGCCACAAACCTAAGCATGCCTTCCTTAAATTTGATATGATCCATCTTCACCCGGACATATCCCACTTCTCTACCAGCTCTAGGGTTGATTGTCAACTGTTCAAAGTCATCAAAATGTCACAGTGCGGCAAAACAGAAAGCTGAAGCGGGAAAAGAAGCGATTGAAAACCTACAAATTCTATATTCTTCAGATCTGGAAAGTTCACTGCCACAACAGCCATAGCAGCCTCGTTTATAGCAACTTGACGCCATGTCTCGGAGCTCCTATCTTTTCTATCTAACATTCCTCTTTCTTCTATTTGTGCAGCTTGAAGCAAATCGTCTGTTGTTAACTGCATAAGAGTTACAGAGAATATATGATTTCTCAGTCTTTTACTTGCTGATATAAACAAATCTCTTTTCAACTTATTATTAGCATAAGCTGCTTCCTCTCTAACACAACATCAAAGCCGTTAAGTCCAATTCACAAACACCATATTACCAGATGCTATGCAATCCTAACATTTGAAACCCAACACTATTCAAGAGAAAGACACATTTAACTAATCCGGACTTAGAATATAGATCCTACCTCTGTCCTTCCATCACGCATCATATTAATTGCCGCTATCTCAACGATATTAGCAAGCTCTGCTCCAACCATGCCATCTGTCATGCTAGCAACTGCCATGTAGTCCAAATCTTCAGCCATCGGTTTCTTACGAGCATGAACCTAAACAGCAAAATCGAAAGAAATATATAGCTTTACCGCAGGACAAAACAAAACTCTAGTTTGTAGAATTTTCAACAAAGCTTTGACATAAAGAGTACTTAGATACAGTAAGTCATTTACCTGCAGAATTTCCATCCTTCCAATAAGACCAGGTTTAGGGATGAAAATCTTCCGATCGAACCTTCCAGGCCTCACAAGTGCAGGATCTAGAATGTCTGGTCTATTTGTGGAAGCGATGGTAATGACCTCTCCTCTTCCTTCAAAACCATCTAAAGAAACAAGAAGCTGTAACACACACACACAAAAAAAAGCAACGAATTTATCATCCTGTAAAGAAAAACGAAGAAGGCTATTATTACACAATCTAAAAAGTCTGGAACCTGATTAAGAGTGGCATCCCTTTCTTGTCCTCCAGAACCCTTTATTAACCCACGCTCCCTTCCAACAGCGTCCAATTCATCGATGAAGACGACAGATGGAGCCTGTGGTGAGACCAGCTTAAAATTAGCATCCAGAAACAGACTGAAACCTCACTACAATTAGAATCATCAGAAAAAGCAGGCACTAGGTATTTGCTCGAGTGATCTAATAAATGCATCTGAAAGTGAGAATCAAGTTCCACGCTCAACACATGAGCAAATCTACAAAACTTACATTATCTCTAGCTTCCTGGTACAACGCTCGGACACGAGATGCACCAACACCAACATATATTTCCACAAACTGAGAAGCAGAGATAGAGAAGAAATTCACTCCTGCTTCACCAGCTACAGCTTTTGCCAGTAAAGTTTTTCCCACCCCAGGAGGACCACACAGAAGAATACCACCTGAGTAAAAACAAAGTACAAAACTATAATGAACAGGATTTTAGAGGTTATATTTATACATTTACACCAAATCATTGGTGATCTAAGGAAAACAAGAAGTTGTAACAACATCCAACCTGGAATCTTGACCCCTCTCCTTCGATACATCTCTCCATGGGTAAAAAACTTAACAATTTCTTCAAGTTCAAGGCGAATCTTCCCAAGCCCAGCAACGTCTGAAAATTTCACATCCACATCCCTCTCTAGATACTCAGGTAGCCTCCTATTTGATGCTCTTCTTACACGTGCACCTGACTTCATGAACTGCGTCGCCATCTTTAAGTATGGATTTTTCTCACCCGTTCCTTCCTCAACCTCCTCATCCTCTTCCACAATTCCCTGCATCTCTCTCTCTAACTCCCTCATTTTCTTCCTCTCATCTGCTTCCGCCTTCTCGATCTTCAACCTATCATCATAATCCTTCCTTTGCTTCCTATAGTTGAGCACCACTACACGATAAAATATATAAAAGAACACCAATCCAAGTGCTGTAGCCACATTAGGATCCTCAGCCAAACGTCCCCACATATTTGCCATATCTCGATAATTCCTCCTCGCCTCACGTAAAGATTCATCGTACTTCTTCTTCCTAATGGCCGCTCTTTTCTTCCTCTCTTGCTGTCTATTCTGCACCCTCATAGTCTTTTCCATCATCTCACTTTCCTCTTTCATCCTCTCTATCTCCTCCTTCCTCTGCCTCTTGAAACCCTCTCTCATTCTCTTCAACTCAGCAGCACGTTTCGATTCCTTCTTCGGCTTAATCAATGTTAACATATAAGCAGGCACTTTCCATAAGAACCCTAAATAAGGAGTTGGCACAGGAGGCTTCTTAACCGGAGGACTATACGCATTAACACAAGCTAAATCAATCCCTAACTCATCCCATTGTTCCCAAAACCTCTTATTACTCTCTAAAGAAGGTAACACAGTCCTAAGTACCTGAGAATCCTCTAAAACTACTAACACAGGCTCTGCCTTTTGCCTTAAACTTAAACCTGAAGGCTTTATCAAATGCTTGAGCTTACCTTCAGCTTTTAACCTCAAAATGTCTGTATAAGGTATACGTTTCGAAACCACAGGAAGATCTTTAGACCAAGCTTTTAGCTGTTCAAATGTCCATGCTTCTTGGGGTTTCTTCTTGGCTTTCTTTCTCTCCGCCGCCGCAAGCGACGGTTGTGCAAGAGAAGCAGAGATTACAGTGAGTGTGATTGGTATTGCGAGAAGATTGACTTGGGTTTTCTTGGGTTTCTCGTTATCGCCACCATCATCGTGAACATCATTCGTAGATGGATTGTTTTGACATGAAACTGAACGGGAATTTCTGGGTAATCTTAGGATTCTCGGAGAAAGGGATTGAGAGTGTGGCGATGAATGTAGAGGGAAACGACAAGCCATGATTTGATTCGATCGAAGTAGAGAAGAATTCGAGTTACATGAAGAAGTGAATTGCATTAAACCAAGCTCGACGAGAGACCGCCATTAAAACTCAGAAAGGAGCTTCGTGTAGTCTATTTTCTCAGGATAGAAGAAGAAGTAGAACACAGAACAATGGTTAAGTATACAATCGCTTCTTAAAGCCCAATATCACAAATTCAGGCCCATTAACTAAATAAAAAGCTAGGCCCATTTAGCTCTTCTCAATGTAGTGACTGTCCAAACGCGAAAAACGAAGGCGCTCTCTAATCAAGACGCGGGAATTTATCACTTATCAGTCGTCTTTTTACGCGGTTGATTTTTTGAGTATTTTAAAGCTTATTTTTTGAATGTATTTTTGTCGTTTTATATGGAAAATCAGTCAAACAAAATTCAAAAAACTTTGGAGTTCGAAGATTCGCTGACATCGATTGATTGAAACAAACAAATTCCAAGAATCACCCATAACATAACATGATTATTATATGGCTGAGAAAGAAACACATCAAAAAGTACAAAAGGGTAAAACAGTAAAATATTTCTTTTAGCGGTCGCGTAAAAGACGGAGAACGTCGAGATGAGAAGAAACGGCGAGGAGAAGAAACGCGAACAAGGCAAAGACGACGGAGACAGCTAAATGGTCACAGAAAAACTCAAGAGATTTGCAGAAATTAGGAAGAGGCATGTGTCTGATTCCTGTTCTGTTCATATTCGTTACTCCTAAAGCAGCAGATCCACCGCTAATCATCGCATATCCCAATATCTGATCCGCAACGAAACAGAACCATGCTTGTGTTCTTGTCGGAATCACAGGAGATTTTCTCATTAGTCTTGTTCCACTTATTATCAGTTGCAGCAATGAGTAAAGAACCGTCGCTGATGAAACCACCAATAGATATCTGTAAAAAACGATCATGTACACACACTCATGATGATTCTTGTATAGTCGATTTGTTACTATAATGTAAATGTATGATTGTGAAAATTGAGCTTACATTAAGGAATCTGAGAGAGACCAAACGGCGTGAAGCTGAAATTCAAAACCGTAGAGAGTGGTCGTGCTTGTTTCACGAGCTGTCACCATTAACGACACAGCCACGGTGGATACGGCCATACACATGGCTCTTAACACGACCATTGCTACGTCGTTGCGACGGTGACGGTGACCGTTACCCTCGCCGTAATTGGTGGCTTTGTGGACCACTTCGCGGACATCAAGCTTAGTCTCTACCATAGTTTGAGAGTTTTGCTTCTGCTCTGTTACTTTCGCCATTGTTTGTCTATAGAGTGAAGCTAACGGGAGCCAAAGACATATATAGACACTTAAGTCTGGACACGTGGCTAGTTTCTAGTGGAGATTCAAAACATAGCCCGTGAGGTTTCTCAGTAGTCAGTGTAATTCAAGCGCTCGTAAATAGTGGTTGTTCTGCACGAAGCACGACCTTTGTCTGGCTCAAATACAAATAAATACTAGTATAAAACTGCTTAAAGAAGAGATTTTAAAAACAAATTTATACCAATTATAGCTGTCAATGTCAATACAAAGACATTTTGGAGACAACGTTTACAATTTAAATTTTGATCACGCCTTGAATTTACTTTCCACTCTGCTCACAAAACTTCAATTAAAGGATCACACGGGAAATGCCAATACGAAGAAGTTTTAAACACCGAACATCAAGTCCATGAACTTTGAGACCATGGACTTTGATGGAGACGCCATGGCGCCGCCACTTGGTTGAGGATTGAAAGCGTTTCCGTTTTGCAAGTAGTGAGGACGAGAAGAGGTGGTCCTCGCTGTGTTAAACTCAGAGTCTCTAGTTGATGATGGTGGAGGTAAAGGCATAAATCCTTGGTTGTTGAGTCTTTCGTTTAACGCTTGCTTCTGTATTGGATCTACTGGCTTTACTCCTACTATTACCACTCCATTGATCATCATCCCGGCTTTGTTTAGCGCCTTATGTGCATCAGATCGGTTCTGCATCAAATACACAAGACCATTGTTCAGTTTTGTAATTTGATTCATTCAGAAGATTTGATTACATTATCATGTATGACGATTTATCTTGAAGAACTACGATTGCTTATTGTCACGCATCAAAGAGGTTTGACGGGAAGTAGATTAACCTGGTAGAGGATGTGCATCCAGTTGGCATTCCTTGGACCTGGAACATGTTTCAAGATCATACCGCACTTTTCAAATTCCCGTAGTACCAAATTTGTATCACCTGGAGAAAATCTGGAAGCAGTTATTATGATCAGTTCTTAAGATTCCAAACATGAGAGACAGACACAAGATAAGGCACTAAATGAGCTACTATCCATGTAAAGAATCAGAATTCACAAAATCATAACCAAAGGCTGAGCCATATCTGAACATTAATAGCATAATTTAAAGTACTTGGTGCACCTAGAATTTTCACAGACACATGAACGTTGACAAACAAAGAGCATAACTAACAGCAGTTACTATGAACAGTTCTCTAAGATATAAGACGTGGGAAACAGACAAAAGGCACTTAAGAACACTACCAATATACCAGTCACTAACCATGCACCTGTTGACAACTAAAGAGCATTTACAACAGTAAAACAAGAGCAATAAAACTTAAAAGAGAAGAACTTAAAAGGCCTTACCCGTAGACAGTGACCCACTCTTCCTCTTCAATGCTCCCTGTCGGTATGATCTGCCTCTGAACCTCTGGTCTAGCAACTTCTCTAGGCGGCGGAAGAGTGACCAATTGACCTGGCTGAATCACTCCTTCAACAGGAGAGCCCTTCCCTTTATCATCCTGCTCAGTACTACTACCTGCCTTTGACTGCGACCACCAACTCGGACTCCCTGAAGTTTGCTGACTCTGTTGTCCATTCAGTAGAGAAAAAGACGTACTTGCTTCTAACTTCCCTTTACTAGGAGTTGCAACATTTGTCCCCGAACTCTGGAAAGGCGTTCGTCTATCAGATTTCACATCCGGAGACACCGAGTAGTCAGCAATACCTGACTCAGGAGAGAAATCCGACCTGTCATCTAAAGTATACATTGGAGGTGGTGGAAGATCCGACCCTCCGAAATTCTCACGCCATAGCGCAGATACCGCAGCCGCCTGTCCCGGGCTCGAGAATTTCCCTCGCCGTGCTGAAACAGGAGAAGCTAAATCTTGAAAGAGTAGAGATTGTCTCCCTGATTTAGGAGTCCTATGAGCTGTAGCACTCATTTTCAACTCAACAAAGTATTATCTCCCTGCAACAAAATCACACAATTACATAAGAAAGGCTTCATCAACATCAACTAAACTACTCTAATCCACTTGGGTAGATCAAGATTTCTAGAAACTGGCACAAACAAAAGCTAACTAAATCTTAGAATAGATGAATCTAATGATACAAATCAGTGATATAAAGGTTCGTACGATAAAGGTAGTAAGATTCACGCGAATCATCAAAAACTACACACAGGTAAGAATTATCATACTATTGGAGGGATCTACGGAGAGAGAGATAGAGCAAAAACCTAAAGATGTAAATGGAGTTATTCCAATTTTCCAGTTTAGGAATCCTGGAAAAACTCAGTTCGAGCTCAAGGGAACGGAGGGAAGGAAAGAAGAACCCTAGAAACCAAGAGCGTGTGTGAAAACGCGAAATTCAAGAGTTATTTTTAAATGACGATAATAACCTCGCGTTTACACAACAACGCTACCTTATGGGCTTGAATTTGGGCCTAGTTGGAAGTAGTCAGCCCAATATTTTTTCTTTGAACAAGAAATTTGTATTTTTTTCATTTAATATAACAATAACAATAACAACCTAAAAGCTTTTGTTTTGGAAACAGATTTTAAACTTTATTGAAGTGTTTATGAATCAATTTTACAAGAAATTACTGTAACGATGATAGTATACATTTGCTCTTGACCTGAGAGATCTCAGTTGGTCATGCATCGACCCAACATTCATTAAGACCATTCTCTAGGGCTTTCACCAGATTTGCAAAGTAGGTTTTCGTTATGATTGTCAAATCGGTTAGCTTTGTTTGGAAATGTTTGAAATCTTCTGAAGGGACTTTACCATCGTAAAACACGTTTAGTTCTTTCTCTGCGCAGACGTGGAGTCGCTCCAGACCTGAATCAGCCTCCCCTTGCAAATACTCGAAAAACACTTGCTTACCTTGATCAGGTAGATAGTAACCATATGCATATGTCCATTCCAGTACCCGTCTGCATTCAATGATCTGAAGCCACGCCTCTGTGATGAACTCGAGCTGAGTTTCTGATGTGAAAAGTATATCACTAAGCTTCTTAAGGTTATCCAATTGTAGTTTCTTCAAATCCGCCATAGCTTTTTGCCTCGCCAAGTGATTGCTTAACCAACGTTCATAATAATGAGTGTATCTATCTAGCAACTGTTTAGCCATCTCTCGCTTCCTTTCAGCCTCATTAAACTTTACGTCTTTCTTCACTTCCTCATACCGGTTGCAAGCAAAATAACCTCTAGTGCCGTGACTTGTCCATGCCTTAAGGCAAATCCAACAAAACTGATGACCACAAGGTGGACTACATGTCATGTGCATACATCCCTGATTCTTTTCAATCGCCCGATTACACTTGGGACAAGGCTTAGTATTAGCAAGTAGCCAATCCGTATTTTCAGCTTCAGCGCTATTCTTAAGCATCCATCGTGCAACCGTGTCACAATCCACAGGACGGTGAGCCTCCTCAGTACAATTCCAGCAAAATCTATGCGAACACAAGCAAGAAACATCATAACTCCCACTCCCTGCATCAAAATCAACCGCGTGCTCGCATCCCGGTGCAGGACACCACTTCATCTTCTTCTTCTTATCTTCAACATAAGACCTAACGAAATACTTATAAAACTTCTTCTTATCTTCCTCAGAAACCAACTTCTCAACCATATCTAAACCAACAGCAGCAGAACAAGAAAGCTCAGGACATTTAAGCATCAAGCATCTTGGACCATCATTGATACTTATCCTAATATAAAGATTCCAACAAGTAGAGCAAAAAAGATGACCACAAGAAACAGATACCATCATATCCTTAGGATCAAAACAAATTCCACATCTATAAGGATTTGTAACAACAACAACAGGATTCTTCAATATACCAACAGTTATACGAACTCTCTCCTCGTCTGCAAACCATTCATCATCAATTTTACTAACATTCCAGTGATAGTGAAGAAGCAAAACACTAGCTTCGACCTCTGTTACAGAGAGTACAGTGGAAACTCGTATAATATCATCCTTTTGATGCTTTCGTACATCTTCTTCCTTGAGAACAATATAATTTACCTTAGAATCATCTTCATCTTCTTCAACGAATCCGTAATCTGCTTCTTCTTCATCATCGTTATAATTATCGTCGGAATCCATGATCGGTCAAGTTCCAAAAATGGGAGGTTTTGAGATTTGGAGAATAATTAAAATATCTAATGTTGACTTGACTTGACTTTTAACCACATCTAATTTAAACGCGATTTCTTTTCAAAACGCCAAACGCGGTTTTGTGGTGTCCGTTCACAAAATTTCACACGCGTGGCTTTTGAAATTATCTTTAGCGGCGCGCGATTTGCTACGCGACAAATCTCTCTACAAGGACAATCGATTTTCACTCTCATCTTCTTCTTCTTCTTCTTCGGCTTCGTCGTCAATTTCTACATGAGATGGAGACATTACTGGCGAATTCTGTCGAGAAGAATCTTAATCAGTTTATGTTCACGAATGCGATCTTCCTTGCTGAACGTCTTTTCGCTGAATTCCCTTCAGAGGTTTCAATCTCCGTTCCCTCTCGATTCATTGATCACTTCTGTCGATTTTGTTGCCTGGTCCGAATCCTATGTTTTAGCTCCGTTGTAGTTGTTGTGATTTGCCTCGAAATTATACGAAGTCGAATTCTGGGTTTGTGTTAAAGGATCGGATTCTTTTTCGATCGAGAGGGTTTAAATTACGATTTCTCGTTAGGATACAAATCAATTTTACTCCAACTGTTTATAATTTCGGGTTGATTTTAAGATTTTTCTTAAACTTGTCAATCATGTCTCTCTTGTTCTTTTAACTGGAATTCTAGGTTACATTTCAATCAACTGAGATTCTATTTGATGTATGCTGATGTCATTTCTGTTCGTAACTCGAATTTCGCATAAGTGATTCTGGTGATTAACTTGTTCATTATGCAGGTGAACTTGCAATTGTTAGCTAGGTGTTACCTTAGTAACAGTCAAGCTTATAGTGCATATTATATTCTCAAAGGTACTACATTCTTCTATAGTGTGTTGCTATATCTTGTTTTGTCATTTATACATCTGTTTTGAAATACTAAACTTACTTTGCGTTGGGAATCGAAAGGTTCAGAAACGCCTCAGTCTCGGTATTTATTTGCATTATCATGCTTTAAGTTGGATCTTCTTGGAGAGGCTGAAGCTGCATTTTTTCCCAGTGAAGATTATGTTGAAGAAGTATATGGTTACTTTTACTCTTTCTTATTAAAGTACTGTAAACCAAGCTAAAACTTCGAGAGTGAGAAGTGACAAGTGCTGATTTAATATGCAGGTTCCTGGTGGTGCAGCTGGGAATTATCTTCTTGGTCTTATATATAGGTGACGATTATATACTTTGCAAGTTCGATATGCGATATTGTTGTTTCTTGAATTCTTATTAGTGTTTACTATTTCTCTGTCTTGGTATACTGATGCTGTAACAAGCTTGTTAAGGTGATGCATCCCTTACTGCAAGCTTTTTAGTGTTTCCTATGCGGCAGTTGATTTTTAGACTAAGTATGCTTCAGAACTGGAAACATATTACAAAATGCCAAAGAGAGGAACAATGACAGTCTATCTATGGTACTACCTTCTGATTTGTTTACTCGCTTTTACATGTTTCCAGAAATGCTGGGAGGAAGAACAGTTCAATACAACAGTTTAAGATGGCGTTGTCACTTGATCCATTGTGTTGGGAAGCATATAGAGAACTTTGTAGTTTAGGTCTGTGAAAGCTCTGTATGAATTTTTTATAGATCAGTTTATTCCAATCTGGGACGACAGAGTTATTTCTTTTATATGGCCTTCTGCCATCACCTTTCCAGGTGCCGCTGAAGAAGCCTCAGCATTTTTCGGCAATGCCGCTTCCCAGCGTCTTCAGAAAACCTGTGTCGCGCAAAGAATAAACTTATCAGAAGAAGCAAGCATAGTTCAGCTTACTGATTATGATAAGCCCTTAAACGATACAAGTTTATGGCAAACAGAACATGATCCAGGAGAGAACCAACAAGATCTGCAAATTAAGCAGCTTGGAGCAGATATTCCGCCAAATACTGACAAAAAACTTAACAGTAGTTCTCATACAAATGGATGGGACACGAACACTCCTTCTCCGGTGCTTCCACAGGTGATATCCTTAAGTCAATCTAGACTGAGAACGTATTAGCTACTGTTTCTACCTTAAAAATCCTCAGTTTTCCGAATGTCTGTATAATATTTCCTTCATGAGGTAATGAGAAGTTTCCTTATCGCTAAATATCTATATCGTTCAGGTATTGGATGCTCCACCACCTCTGCTTTATAAGAATAGGCGTCGTCCAGCAGTAGAAGGAGAGTCCGGAAGAAAGTTTGTTAGTGAAGAAGTGTCAGCAGAGGTTGTATATCTGCAATAAACTTAAATGCTTTTTTCCTTGGTTTCTTTGCATAAGAGTTTTTTCCTTAATGCGTATGCGAAGAATGATCATCTAGCATTGCATATATTTTAATATAGAGCTTCTCCACCTGATTTCTATCTTCCAGCTCTATGGCTGAAAGAAATTTGTTGTTTTATTTCAATGATCATCTATTGCTACTTGATTTATTGGTCTTCTTCTGCTTTCCCCATCTTCTATATTGAAGGCTCCAGAAGAATCTAGGCGTCGCCGGAGTGCTAGAATAGCAGCAAGGAGAAAGATACCTATGTTGCAGTCATATGAAAAAGATTCCCATTGGTTACATCTTTCACCTTCCGAGTCAAACTGTGTACCTTCTCTTTCATCGATGATTGGAAAATGCAGAATCCAAAGCAGCAAGGAAGGTGACGTTTTCCCTTTAACATTTTTCTTTTCTGTCTTCTTAACCGGGCTAGAGAGCATCAGCTGTTTATTTTTTTCGAAAGCACTTTTGAGGAAAAAGCTGGACCTCTAGTTAAAATTCATGAGTAAATATTTAGGTGGCTTAAGTATATTTCATGACAACAAGACTTAAACATATGTGTCCAGGGGTTCCTAATACCGTTACTCTAAATGATGCAGCAACGACGTCAGGCCAGTTTATAAGTGACAGTGGAAGCTCAGTTGATAATGGGGAAAATTCAAATCCTAGTGAATCTCCCTCGGATCCTTTCAGCGTCGTTTCTGGAATTTCAGAAGTGCTAAACCTTTTGAAACTTCTTGGAGATGGCTACAGGCATTTACTTGTGTACAATTGTCAGGTACTATATTAAGAAATTTACCTTTATGAATCATGGTTCATATTCTTCAGCTTGAATTCTCTACCTAAAATTTAAAGTATTGATGTCGAAGCCAAAAATGACAAAACTGGACACTACTGCAGGAAGCTTTGTTGGTATATGAAAAGCTATCTCAGAAACAATACAATACACACTGGGTTCTCTCTCAGGTGATAATATGATTTGCTTGAAATATACACGTTAGTTTATTAGCTGTAGCTAAAACTAATAAAACATGAGATACGTTTTGACATAGGTTGGAAAAGCATATTTTGAGCTACAAGACTACTTCAAAGCTGACTCTGTCTTTACTCTTGCTCATCAAAAATATCCTTATGCTTTGGAAGGAATGGATACATACTCCACTGTTCTCTATGTGAGCTGTTGTCTTGAACACTATCCTATGATATTGACTCCGACATTATCCTGTTGCGGTATCAGAATTTAGAACTTGATTTTAGATCAACATGCAGGGATTTCTATGTTATTGTCTTACTCTTTGTGACTTCGTGTCTTTGTTTTTTGAAGCACCTGAAAGAAGAGATGAGGTTGGGCTTTCTTGCTAAGGAGCTAATTTTTGTTGATCGCCTATCTCCTGAATCCTGGTATATCCTTCTTAGAATCTTCATTAACAATAGCCTCTTGCATCATCATTTAGCGAAGCCTACATGATTGGTTAACCACACATGTCTGAGTACAGACTTTGACACCTTCAGGCTTTAACCACCACCAACTGTAAATAGAGGCCAGCTTGTAGCACTAGCTTATTTTAAAATCTGAAACTGCAGAGTTTTTCTTTTCGCTTGGATTATTTCTCTGTAATGACTGTGTTAGCAATGTAAATCGCAGGTGTGCTGTTGGGAACCGCTACAGTTTGCGTAAAGATCATGAAACTGCTCTCAAAAATTTCCAGAGAGCTATCCAGCTGAATGAAAGATTCACATATGCACATACCCTTTGTGGTCACGAGTACAATTCTTTTCGATGCGTCTCTTTATTTGTATTAATCTGCATCTACAGTAATAACATACGGTCTCACCCCTTGGCTTCATAGGTATGCTGCATTGGAAGAATTTGAAGATGCAGAGAGATGCTACCGGAGGGCACTGAGCATAGATACAAGACACTATAATGCATGGTACGGTCTTGGAATGGCATACCTTCATCAAGAGAAATACGAGTTTGCGCAGCATCAATTTCAACAGGCTCTCCGGATAAATCCACGGTCTTCAGTCATCATGTGTTACTCTGGGATTGCTTTGCAGAAATCAAAGGTTGGAACCTGAAATCGCTCTTCACATCAAGGCTTACTTTTATCTATCATATATTACTCTTTATGACTTTGTAATATTCTGATTTAGCTCTGAAATATAGTTAAGCTTGTCTAAAGGTTTTGAGATAATAATTTGCAGAGGAACGATGAAGCATTGAAGATGATCGAGAAAGCTATAATTGCGGATGTTAGGAATCCGCTCCCGAAGTACTACAAGGCTAACATATTAATCAGCCTCAGTGATTATCGCAAAGCACAGAAAGTTTTAGAAGAGCTCAAAGAATGTGCTCCTCAAGAAAGCAGTGTCCATGTGGTGCTTGGAAACATCTACAAAGAGCTAAAGCTATACGAAAAAGCCGTGTTACATTTTGGCATTGCTTTGGATTTAAAACCACCCCCACCTGATGCTGTCAAGATAAAGGTTAGACCCCTTAACCATTTCTTTTTGCTCTACAAGCATCAACTCATGATCACATTTTGGCTTACGAGTTAGGAGTGAAATCGAATGTTAGAGTAACATTTTTCAGATTTGGGTTTGATAAAAAAATCTTTAACTGTGTGCCTACAGGCTTACATGGAGAAGTTGACACTACCAAACGAGTTGGAGATGGAGGAGGATCTCTGATTTCATTGTGTAGGTAGGTATAAAACTAAAGTCATCTATAATCTCATCTTTAGAATAGTCTTGTGATAAGAGTAACGCCAAATCAAAAACTTTGCTAATTTCACTTACTGATTAGAATAATATAAGAGGTAAATTGCACAAACAAATTTTGCTGATTTTACTTGCTGATTCAGAAATTTGAATAAAGTTGGGTTGGATTTGCCTTCTTTGAAACTTGGACTTCTTTTTCAATTGTTTTTAACTTTTTTTCTTTTGCTTAAGCTTGTGGAACTCATTACACCAATGGTAACTATCTGGTGAAGGGTTTTAAACTTTTAAAGACAAACTAGAAAGCAAGTATAAAGACAAAAGGGTTCTAGCCAAAGTGGCAATAATAGTGTTTTATTTTCCTTTCCTTCAAAAAAGAAACACTTTTAAACATAAAAGTGGTAGTTCTAAAGCGTATGTACGATCATAGTAGGAGGCCAAGTCATTATACACCCCCCACTAAATTTTGTACGTACGTCAAATTATTTTATATAGTAAAGCACGTATACCTAATATCCATATTTAGATGGCTATTATACATAGTGCAATCTAAAGTACAACAAAAGTTGATAAAGAAATTCAAATTTTCTTATTCTTTTCCATATTTGCAACCATAAAGCTATTCATAAACTAAAAAATGCTTGTGTAATGTTCCACGTTTAAGTACTTTTCTTCGTAGAAAAGTCTCTCTCTCTTTTCTCCCCTTTATAAAATCCTACACACATTGATCCTTAACCCATAAGCAAATATCAAAGCAATACAATAATCTCATTCTCTCTCTATCATTTCTCAAGATGGAGAAGAACGTACCAATAAGCAAGAAGCTATGGAACATCGTACGTTTTGTCATGTACATGGCACACAAAGGCATCTCAAAGCAAAAGCTACTCGCTGACTTCAACGCTACTCTCAAACGCGGCAAGAATCTCATGTTTCACAACCGCAGCCGCGTCCCAGCCGCCGCAAACGCGTCTCAACCGCGAAAAGAATACGAGTTTAGCTGCAGAGACACTCCAAACTACTCATTCCCTTTTAACATGGCTGCCTTCAAGAAGAAGAGTCACCACATTGGTCTCTTTCCGTGTGGTCACGCGCCACCGACTCTCGACGACGATACCTCCGCCTCTAGAGCCGTCTTGGAGCTGCTAAACGGCAGTAACTCGCCGGGTTTGTCCGTTGAGGCATTGACGACGTTATCTCCTTACTTGACGGGGGTTGGACGGAGTTCTTCGTCAGTGAGGCCTTTACGTGTGACGGACTCACCGTTCCCTTTACCGGAAGATGGTGACATAGCGAATGGACACGTGGACAAAGCAGCGGAGGAGTTTATAAAGAAGTTTTACATGAACTTGAATCAGCAGAAGAAGATGATTGAGTTCTCTCACGTCTCACCTAAGTAATTAAATTAAATCTTGTCACTCTATTTCTCCTCCTAAATTTTCTCTTATCTATTTTTGCTGGTGTAGTTCCGAAATTGTAATAATATTTTTGGTGGGAGGGTGGGGGATTATTTTCTCATTACTTTTTTTTTTATCAATATTTTCTCATTACTCCATTAAATTATATTATCATGAAATAAAAAATAGTTTTGGATGATCATTTCTACATTAATGTGGAAAATGCAATGGATTTTTGAGAAAATATCTAAGATGAAGAGTCTGCATTTTACTACGGATCATGATTCTGAATCGAATTATGACCATACCACCATTTGACATTAACAAAATAACGGAATCGAGATTTGGCGTGACAAAACTATGGAATCGGGAGGTTTTGCATAAAAAATAAAATCGCTAAATCATGCTAAAGTGATTTAATATCAAAGTTGTGAAAGTCGGAAGTAGACGCTCATACATGTTGGAATCGCATATTTTATTTCAATCTGTATGTTCCATACTTGACCATAAAAAATGTTAACATACAAAACTAAAACTTCATAAAAACGAAATTAAAAAGTGAATTTAACTGTTTCTATTTCCAAAAGTAAAAAACTGATTCCGTCGATCCTATTGCTTAGGGACCATCCTTACTATTTTTATTTTCTCAAATTTAGTCGGAGCAATGATTTTATCATGTGGTTAGTATACTATTGTGACTGAGTACAGAACAACTACGGGAGTAAGAGAGTCAATAAAGTCTCTCCCAAAGTAATAGAGAAATTTTGTTTATCAAATTTTCGAGAGATGAATGTACTAGTCGGAGCAATAATTTTATCATAACGAACCATGTTGAAAGTAAGAAATTGATACATGCCATATTTTACTATTTTTTACTATGTATTTTGTAAAACTATTCTAAAAAATTTATATTGTTTTAGTATTTTATTAGTTTTTCTACTGTTTTCACGGCATTAAAGTTTTTTTGCAAAAATTTGAAGCATTTTAGAGCAAAAAAGGGAATTAAACATTTTTAAGAAATGATAAATCTTGACCGTCATATGTTCTACTCCAAATGAAAATGTTTCCACCGTTGAATCAATCTTAAATCCTGGTACGAGACAGTGGAGGATATCAACTTCGAAATCGATATTCAATCACCAAAAAACCCAACGGTTAGATATCAAGATGTTCCCATTCTAGTGGGATCTGTTTGAGTAAGATACAAGTTAAAGGGAACTCCGGATATTCATTGCGATCGATCGATCATTAGAGACCGACCGTTCACCAAGCCACTGTTTTTGAAAAAGAGATGCATTAACACATCGATCGATTGATCGTCATAGGTGAACGATCGGTCTCCTAACCCGAGAAGAAAGGAAAATTTCTATTTTTTTTATTTTATCTAAAAACCTTCAAGAGATTTACCTAAACAGTAGACACCGACATCCCTAGCATAAAAAGACCAAAGCAGCTTGAAGAAGCATAAACGACAACAAAGAGAAAAAATCAAGAAAATGAAATTTAAGAGAATAAATAGAGTTTCATAAAGTTTCTCATTACGAGTTTGTCAAAGGAAGACATTATCTAATCTTTGTATCCATAATTAGAAGTTTTCTCAACCTTTTAATTTATATGGAATACTTATTGCTATGATCTCATTCTTCATGAGTGAGTAGTTGTTATGAGTGAGTAGTTGTTTATTGGGTGAAAGGATGTCTCAAAAGGGGTTTCACATGGATCGATAAATAGATTTAGCTTATGCTTAAGAGTTTTTAAAAGTTTTCATCTTTGTTTTAATATATTGCATATTGCTTGTTTGGCCAACTTTTGATGAATTTAGATCAATTTTTATGAGTACATCACTTGATTAATTCATTGGATCCAACATTAGATGAGTCTGGTACAATAACCTACAAAAGTTTAGTTAAGGAGTCAGGTTAACATATCGAGTCTTGAAATTTTAATGCTTTCCTATTAGTTTGATCACATGCGAGAGTTGAGTGGTTATATTGATTTGGTTTATTAGTCTTCTCTGCGAGAGTAGGTTGGCTATATCATAAAGTGCGTTCGAGTTAGGAATCATCTCCGCTAGATTTACATAAACACATGAATAAATCTGTCTATAAACCCTGAAACATCTCTGCTGTCCAACATTTGTTTTTTTATTGCTTATTGATTGCTTACCGATTCACGATAAATCATGACGAACGGTTCTAATTATGGAATGTCAGGATCTCCTGCAAACTTGTCTCCATTAATCTGCAGATTTATTAATAAATCGTATTATCTAGGAATCGAACCCCAAACCTCTAGATATAGAAGCCTAATTAAACATTTGGTCAACTATTGGGGCAAAAAAGTTTCCACTATTCATCCAGATTTATTTATCATTTTCTATGATTTCAGTATACAAATAAACTAGATCAAAACTAAAAAGCGAGTTTTATTATTCATATTTTTAAAAATAGAAGACCGATTCCATCCATCCTTTGTTTTTTATCCCTCAAATTTATTCAAACACTTAGGAAAATTAAGTTGAATAACCAATAAGTATTATAATTAGTAATCTAACAAATTCTCCTAAATCTCATAGCTATGATTTTGCCAACCACTTTTCGTTAGATTGCTAATTATAACTTTTTTTAGTTATTCAACAAATTTATCCCAAAAAAATATATTACTGTGTGGTTTTATTATGAGAGTAAGACGGAGAATTATACTCCAAGTAATAGAGATAATTTTTTTATCCATTCGTGAGACATGAAGTCTATTGCTATAGTGTTAATGGTTTCTTGTGTTTTCATTGGTTCTTGTTTTCTCATCAGCTCTATCATTAGGAATAAGACTAAAAGAGGTAAGATATTAATCGTCTCTCAATCATTGTTTTTTTTCTGGTTATTTGAAATAATTGGAAGAATTGAAATGAATTTGCCAACAATCGCAAAAAATGGTTTTGCGAAGAGAAGGACAATTCGAAGACATGGCGTAATTCAAACTTGGTTTACTGCTAAATTTTTATATCGGTAACTTAACCATCTTATTTTATTGTGGTCGATAAAAAATTGTAGAACTGGAAGCTATAGCTGAAGCACCTGCTGCCATTGTGTGTTTGAGAGACCATGTATTCGATGGAAAATGCGGCATCCACGGGAGCACGAACTGTCTCCAGAAAATGTTTTCGGAAGACCAAATTCATTATCGTCATTGCGAATGTCAAGAAATATCAAATGATCCCAAAAACGAACATAAATGCTCATGTAAACTGCCTTCCAGTCAGTGTGGTGATTATTAGAATTTCATCCATCATCAAGACCAAGATCATATACAAGAGTATTTGGTGTTGAGAGATAGATTAACAATGGTGTCAATCTAATGTTTCTTGTTTTTTTTCGGAATCGTATTGCCTTTTATTCTTGAAAAATCAATAAAATTTTGAGGTGTTACGTTTAAAGTAGTATATGCGCGTTTCTCATTCTATTTTATCTTGTGTTTCAATTGTTCTTGTTTTTTTTTTTTTTTGGTCGAAGTGTTCAATTGTTCCAAGTAAGAAAAGCTTGAGGTGTATTTTTCGATATAATCTCTAGTTTTAGATAATTTCATGCATGCATGTAATATACATATGATTATCACATATAAAATAATATATAATAAATAAGTATATCTTTTCGAGTGTGGTCACGCACCAACAACCCTCGACCACTCCCTCACGTCTAGAACGATCTGAGAGCTGCTCAACAGACGTCGATAATCACTATAAGAAATATGATAGAAGATGTCGATAAACTAAAGTCATTTGCATAACTGACTAAAAAAAAATCGAAAAACACGAAATTTGACGTCGGTTTGCCAACCAACCCAAAATTTGTATTGTTTATTGGTATTATTAATGATTCGTTAGTAGATAGACTAAAAAGGCACATTACCTAAATAAAGCTCATTCTTCTTTTCCTCTAATCGAAACCATTTTCTGCATTTTTCGAATCAATTTGTTCTTCGTCTTAGTTTTTGATTTTGTGTAGCTATGGATTCTGATTCTTCTAATTAGAATCTCTAAATCGATCTCATCAGTTTCATCGTTTTCGATTTTGAGTTTCGCTGCAGTTTTGATTTCTAAATCTCTAATTTGCTTTCGTCACTCTCCTGGAGTTCCATCAGTCTTCAGCTTCTTCTTCACCTTCTTTCACCTTCAGGACTTTATTCTACCAGGTATTATATCTAGAATCTCTTAGTTTCTGTAACGATGCTTGGTAATTTAGGGTTTATCGAGAATTCAAGTTTAGTTTCATGCTTTACTATTTCGATTGATGATGATGTATATGTTGAGAAATTGAAATAGCTTCAGATGAGTATGATTTATGTTAGTCATGGTTTTTTTAATCCTATGTGATGTTTCGGATTTGGTTTCTCTAGTTTTCATATGTCGATTCTGGAAATATAGTTTTCATATGTTAATTTCGATTATTTCTTTTATGATTTTGTTTGTTTCCTTGCTAATTTTGAGATTTTTGAAATGAAATACATATTGTATTGAATTTAGTTTCCTGGATGCATAGTACTCATGAACTGAACAAAGTTTGATTGTAATTTTGATGTGTCGAATGTTAAGCATTCTGGTCAGAAGTTTTTGCCTTTTCTTTTGTGTTTTTGCTCGAATTTATGCTTACATGTTTTCCTTTGCTGCATGAGAAAAAAACAAGCATATATAATAGTTATGTGAACAAAGAAAAAAACTATATTCTTATCTATAATGCATATATAATAGTTATGTGATAAAATTGATAAAAAATATAATTAATGTAAAGTAAAATAAAAAAAGGTGTAATGTTAAGTATGTCACTTAGCCAAATTAAGATAAACGTTACGTTTACATTTGGGACAGAATATTTTGTCTCAAAGCAAATCATGCTTCTATTCCGCCCTCAAATCCGCGGTCTCCAATACGTTGGATAGTGGATAACCGATTGTGAACGTGCTTGTCGATAAATTTGATTAGATTTGTCGCCGAAATAAATTTGATTAGATTTGTAACCGTGAGAGGAGTTTCTCCATGTCGATTGTTATGTTCCTTCTAAATAGTGTGGAGAGTAGTTTGAAATGCATATCACATCAAAAACTAAATAGTTTTATTTTGTGAATCATCCATTCATAGCGATTAGATATTTAGATTGCATCCTGCTTTGGTGCATTGCTCAAAAGATTAAAATTTGTTTGATACGCATCACATGCAATTGTATTTTGGTTACCACTCGCGTGAGTTCGCACTTCTCTAAACTCTTAAGACCAAATTTGGGTAAAATTATAAGAATGCCTACAAACTTATTCGAAACAAATATCTCTGAAATAATAACGTAAAAAATCGGAAATTTCTTCCTACAATTAGTTTTCTTCTGTTTACTCATTTACCTCCAGTGACAAACCTTGAAACAATTTCTATTTGAATCATAATAAACTAAATTGATATTAACATAATAGTACTATGATAATATATGGAAAATTATATAATGAGGACATTTCAACGTTTGAACACAAATTCATTGGTTTCATAGGAGTCCAACACTATTATAACTAAATATTTTACCAAAATCCTTTTTCTATTAAATGATATTTAAACCAAATAAAAAAACGTTTTTACAACAAATGCATCATTAAGCTAAGATATGATAAGAATAAGGTTTTACATTAGAGAAAATAATCTATTTTGAATCAAATCATACTTCCATTCCGCCTCCCAATCGAGAATCACCCATACTTCAAATACTAGACAACCGGTTTTAAATTTTTTTTTTTTTTTTTTTTTATCACTTTGGTTAGATATGAAGTCATGAGAAGGGTTCTCTATGTCGCTGGAAAGTGATTTGAAACACATATCGTATAAAAAAAACTGAATGGTTTTTATCTTGCGAATCATTTATCAAAAGTTCCACAAGTCTGTCCCAATTAGATATAATTTTTTTTTTTGTTGCTAAAATTTGATGATTATATTAAAAAAAGTAACAAGTAACCAATGTTTTACAATTGTTAGAGAAATCTTACAATTGGAAAAGATATTTAAGTAGAACAAACATACTAGAAGATGGTAGAAGACAAATATTTTGTGAGATGTAGGTGGACGTACGTCAAAGCCACAAAGAGCACAAGTAGATTTTTAGATGACTTTTGAAAGGATCTTTAAAACGGAGAACCTTGACAAATATTGGCCTCCAACTCTCCCTAAGATTATTAAGGAACCTTTGGTCATGGTTAGGCCTGAGAATTTTATCCGGTTCCGAGAATCCGATCCGATACCAATCCAAAAAACCGGATCGGACCGGCTATATATCCGACCTAATTATCCGCTGGATTAGTTTTAGGCACATCCGTTGATATCGGACCGGGTCGGATAATATCCGAAACCCATTCGGATAATCCGATAATCCGAAAAAATATATAGTATATAGTACCAGACATGGTTTATGTTTATTCAATGAATTGAGAGTATGGTTTGCATTTTCCCAAGAGATTACGACAAAAACCCCCGACCAATCCTGTTTTAAGTAGAAAAAAAAACGCAGCGATTACGACAAAAAAAAAATGACCAATCCTGTTTTAAGTAGAAAAATTCATTTTTTGTAATATTTTATAGTTACGTATGTTAAAAAGTGTGTTTAAAGTTTTTTGTGTTCTTTGACATAGTTGTGCATATCTTAAAATTTTAATTTAAATGTCCATACCCTTTCTAATTATTTTATGTTTATATATTCTATTGTTTTATCATTCGTCTTTTTTGGATTCTCTCGATTTTTTCTTTTGTTTTTCACGATTGATATTCTCTCTAAGTTACTGTTTTCGATTTATATTGTCTTTCTATCTTTATTTACGACTTATCTTCTCTCGGTTTTTGTTCTTAGTTTTTTTTTGTAATTAGTTTATACTATTAGAAGTTTAATTTATTTATTTTAATTAGTTTAGACTACAAATTTTTTTATTGTTATCTAATTAATTTGGACAATTAGAAAATTTCCTTTTTTACAATTTGGTTATTTTCTTAACAATTATTTTTTGTGTTTTCCAGTTTTTTTATAGAAATTATCTTTTTTTTACAACTTGGTTAATTACTTGACAATAATTTTGTGTCTTTTGCATTTTTAATCTTACTTTTTCTTAGAATATTCAACAAATGTTGATAATTATTAGAATATTAAAAAAATGGTGGTATTTTATAGAACAGAGGTTAAAAATGTTGTGTCTCTTAGAATTTCCCTTCATTTTATGTTTCAACTGTCCAAAAAAAAAAAATACTTGTACAGTTTTATAAGCGTTGGGATCCTCTATTGTATTTACCTAACTTAAAAATATATAGTGACTAGTGTTAGGATATGAAGTGAATATCCAGAAAAATGTAGTACTTGTGATCCACTTTGTTTTTTTTCACATATCTTATTTTTCGATTTGTCTTGCTTCATTTTGGATATCCTAAACTGCAGATATCCCGATATTCACGAACATCAGTTATAAACAATAAATAACTAAAATCAAAACACTATATTTTTTTTTAAAATATTTTAATATAATATTTAAACTAACTTAAAAATAAATATGTTAAACTACCTAATTTTACTCCATACAATTAAATAAAAATAACAAGTAGAAGATTAAAACGATGACAAATTAATATATGTTTTTAAAAAAGGAATTATAATATATTTCAAGTAAAAGGCTAATATCCACCTATTCTCACTAAAAAAAATCAAATGTATTTAAAAGTCTAAAAATTTAAATATATAAGTTGTAAATCTATAATATTTTACAGAACGAATATTCTAATTTGTATAATTGGTATTTATGATTTGTTTCGCTTTTCACCGATACATGATTTTATTATTTGATACGCTTTGTTTTATAATGAATATCTAGATTTTCGGATCACATATGAGCAAGTTTTAAATCGAAACAAATTTAACGAATAATTTGCCCAACCCAACTAAGATTATTGAAAAACAGTCATTTACTTGCTTATTTATATGATAAAGAGTATAAAGACTTACTTGTGTGGGAGCTATGAAAAGAATCACACACGAATTAATATATGATTATAATTTTATATACTTGTAACTTATTAAATTTGAGTTTCTAACTTCTGATGTGAGACTATATTACTTAATACCCTCTCTCATTCATGCATGAACATATGTAGCATGGACAATTGTGGGAACAACATATACGTGGTGGCTCAACGGTTGGGTTGTTTTGATACCATATTAATTATGAGTTTCTTATGGCTTCCAACTCAAAATTAATTAGTCAATGAGTGGATTGGTTATAGTCCTTTATATATTAATAAATTATTTCTCTAACTTCTTACGTGGGACTATATTACTTAACATATATGCATCTAAATTTGCAACAAAAAAGTTATAAAAAAAAAGTTTGTAACAAAAGAAAAACTGTTTATCAATTAAAAAAATAAGAGAAAAACTCGGGTGTACGCCGTAAAGCCGTGAAGGGGAAATGAAAGTAAGCTGTTTGGCTCTTTCCTTAAAGCAAAAAAAAAAACAAAAAAAAAGTAACTTTTTTTCTCTTTTACTTTTCAACTTTTTTTCTTTAGGTTTCTTTTTCCACTTTGTATGTTTATTCAACAGCGAAATATGATCTCTATGTGTTTCACGAGACTCAGTCATAAGACAACAAACTCTGCCACAATCAACCAAAAAGCCAATGAGTCTAAATAAAACTTCTTTTTATAAGTGAAAGTGGCTAATTTAATTCCCCCTTCTTTTAATTTCCAAAAGAAGCAAAAAGAAAATGAAAAGCATGTATACGCAATGCCGTGCCTATAGAGTAAACAAAGAGGCATTCGCCTCAGGGCCCCGACAAAATATATATATTTTTAGGAGCCCCAAATTACCAAATGTACATTATAGTATAGTGATTATATGTATTTTTATTAGGCCCGCTAGTTAGTCATAACCCGAATTCGAATCTTAGTGATAAGTGTTTTACCATTTTGTCAATAACGTTTTACATTTCTTTTTTGGTTGGTTTTAGATTTTTTTGTTGGATTTAGATTTTATTTTATCTTTATTTTTAATAACTTGTATTGTTTAAATTTACCGTTAAAAAATTATATTGAATAGGGGCCCATTTACATTATCATATATGTGACTGACGCAACTCTAAGTTTACGTTGCGATTATCTATGTGTTTTGGAAAGTGACTTAAAACTTGCTAAGCGATGTATTTGGGTAAAGTAGCTTATTTGGGGTTTCTATGAAATAAAATATCACATGACATCATTTTAACTGATATAAAAAAATTGTCCGATCAACAACAAATAATAATCAATGTTTGGTCTTTGGTGGCTGTCTCGGATTTTAGTAAATTTTGTAACTTGTAAGCGTTATACACATCATAAAAGAAAATGCATCAAATAATCTAGGGTTAATTAGGCTAATAATACTTTTGGTGTTACTAATTAGGAAAATAACATTAGTGAAACCAAATTTAAGTAAGTAACAGAGAGAGAAAAATACATGACGAAAATACCCTTAACATATAAGTGAGAAATTAACAGCTAAATTTTTTGTAATAGTAAAAAACATATGTGGTGTTTTGATTTGATAGTGTTTTAAGGAAATAAAAATATTTTCACGAAGAAATTGATTCCTCTTGATTTATTATGTTTAGTGCACTACAAGATATTTATTATGTTTAGTGCACTACAACGTATGATAAAATATAGTTGACTTTCCTTTTAACCAAGAAGTAGGAATTCATTATGTTTAGTGCACTATATTGTATGTTAAGATATAGTTGACTTTCCTTCTGTAATAAGTAAGTATTTGAGCTTGATAGTTAAGTAAGAAAGAAACATTCATTACCGTTAATGCACTATAATGTATGTTAAGATATAGATGTCATTATGTTTAGTAAACTAAGAAGTAAGAATTCACTATATAGTGCACTATATGTTAAGAATTGTTTATGAATTTCTTTTGATTTTCACGACCAAAATCGTAATACAAATTGAATGCATAACTATATATGTCTGATTTTTTTTGCATATAGTTAACTAAAAAAAAAATATAATCAATATACGTAGTGCACTACATTATATGTAAAGGTATACTTGACTATATTAAACCCAACTATAATGTTATATAAGTTTGCATCCAATATAGTCGATTACAAGCAAACGTCAAACACCATATAGTGCACTAAAATAATAAAATTTCCAATAGGTAAGTGGATTATTACGGGTCAATTTAGAGATCTGATTTGGCTACCTTCTTCGCCTTTTCCCTCTTCCTCTTCTGAATCTGCAACTAATACGCCGTATACCGAAGCTTTCTCTCGAGGTATTTAATGTAGTACCGTGTTACTCACTAGTTCGCGATCAAAACGAAACAGTCGTTGAGGTAACCTTCAGATCTTTCATCGCAACAATCGTCGGAAAATGTGGAATGACCAAGGGTGATGAGTGAAATGCGAAATTGTGAATGAGACTAAGAAGATAACAATGAGAAATAAGAAGTAATGAGAATAAAAGAGGGGAACGATGAGATTTGTTCGATTGTGTTGGTGGTTGCGGCGGCTACGAAGTGAGGAAGATGGAGAACAAATCTGATTAGGTTTGTGTTACTTTTTTTTTATTAGTAAAACTTGTTTGGGTAAAAAATCAAGAGATTTACCAAAAGGGTATAACTAGAAATCAAGAAGACAAAAATGTTATGAATTAAATTCTGATTTTCTCATTGTTAGATTCTATGTTTTGTATGTTAAGAGTATTATTCATTGGTATTTCCCAATAATCTATTGTTTTTTATCGCATGTAACAAGACGACCAAAATCGCTTGATTTATTTAAATTATAATAAATGCAAGTACTTATATAGGTCTTCTCGGAGAACATATAGATAGTGTGTATGCTTTTGTGTTTTATTTAATAGAAGATATGTAAACTAATGTCTTAAGACTTGCTTCAAATGATTTGTGTGCTCCTATTGGATAAGGGCGTCTTCCAAAAAATATATTTTGTAGGGGTAGTGTGATTTGTGCACTGCAATGTAAACTTTTCATTTTGGGACAATAGCTGGAGTTTTGTTGTTGCAACATAGTATAGTGCTTGTAGTCTATGTCGTATATCGATATATCGGCTAGTGCGCTCAACTAACGTTATTTGTTTTATGGGCCTCACAGTCTTATATTTTTAGCCCACTTGTTTGGAACCTCAAGTTTAAAACTTCGAGTTCTTCAAAATCACGTTATTTTGGATTTTTACCATCCGATTTATTTTCGGAATGATTATAGACATGGAATAGTTCACTCACCATTTTCTAATAAATCTGAAATGTACAACACCATTTCGAATAACTAATGATGTGATTAGATAATTTCATGTCTTAGAAAATTTGATTTTTCGCCTACATGTATAAGACAACTTTTCCTCAAGTGGTAAACATTAATCCTTTATCAGTTTTTTTTGTTAAAATTTTGTTTTCTTTAATAATAAAAACTCATGTACCACCGATTTTAGAATCAAGAATATAGTTGAAAGTTTCATCAACAAATAAATTTGTTATCTGTTGTTTCTTAACTATTTTTAAATCAAATAAATAAATTTGTTGGTATATTGCCTCGATACATTCTTATAAATTTTAGTCGGTTGTTGGTGCGTGAGTGTTATGTTTCTTTAACGAAATTATAAATATTTCATTAGAATAAAAATGTCTTAGGATTACAAGTCTAGACATTGCAATCATACATTTATGCTACCATGGCAAAAAAATAAAAACATGGAAGCATATTACATTGCATTTCTCAGTCCGAAACTTAACGGAAACATGAAGGCTAGCGGAAACATGAAAGCATGTTTATGCTACACGTGAGTGTTATGTTATGCATTCGGAAAAATAAGACAGAAATCGAATTGAGATATATACACTTATGTTTTTTTATATCATCAACATTATGAATGACGATCGACTCTCACCCATATAAGAAAACGACGAAATATGTTTTATGATTGACATAAATTTTTGATGTGTGTTATTTTCACACGCTTTTTAGAGAACATTTTAAATTATTTATCTTGACAATATCTGATAGTTAATTTTGGGATAGATAAATCAGACTAATCTTTTAGGAAGTATTGATAGTTGATCTATTATATCAAACAAAAATTGGGTAGAACTTTGGGAAATGATTTTGGTCTGCATTGAGACAACATCAAGCCCTTCCCTCAAAGAGTGGCTTTAACGGACATTAGTAACAAAATTACTATGGAAGTTCTATATTCTTGGTTGCCTTCTACTTGTAGTGGTTGTGGACACTTAGGGCACAAAGCGTCACATTGTCTACTCATTAGTGCAGATGCTCCAGGTCATACTCCATCTGTCCAAAAGGGTAAAGAGATTTCCAAGGGTTCTACAGCAGTGGCTTCCACGATTGTATCAAGTAGGGGTGATCCAAGAGGTGAAACTGCTTTGGAAGGGCTTATTAAGACGGTTCATGCATCTCTGGTTCCCTCTCCAGTCATGCTTGCCCCAATCATTCCTACTTCTCAAGCAATGGTCCCAATCACAACAGGTTCAACAAAAACTATTTGTAAGATCCACTCTTTACATGTAAGCACAATTTCATCTATGCATAGCAAATCTGATGTGGCCTCACCACAAGAGTCAACTCTCAATCAAGTAGCTTCCACTCCTCCTCCAACGGCACTTACTATTCGCAAGACTTTGTCGAGCGCATCTTAGAGTAATAATAGGTTCTCCTCTCTTGAAAAAGAAGATGAAGATGAAGATGATGAAGATGATGAAGATGAAGATGATGAAGCTCTCTAAAATGTGTTTTAAAACCCTTTGGGTAAAAGAATTCTTTGGGAAAGGCCTGTCAAACCATCCACAAAAATAAAAGAAATGCAGTGGAAAGTTGTGACGGGTGGAGGTAATCGTGGTCGGGGAACTAGAGGATGTCGTGGCTAGTCTCGGTAATCTTGGTAATCGACATGGCCCTTATTGTAATTGAAGCGGAAGATTCATTTACCTTCTATTTCAAGATCTTCTACTTTAAACTTTATACTTTGTGTAATCTTCTATCCGGAAACAATGTAACTTGTAATCGGTTATTTCATAAAATTTATGGTTAAAAACAAAAAAAATTCTTATATTAAGTTTATGAATATTCATGTTGAAACATTTGACAATAATTAGACTTTAATTTTTTAAGCGATTAAAGTACTATAATGTACTCCCTCCGTCCATTTTTAAATGATCTTTTAGAGTGATTTTTTGTATCAAATTAGATGATCTTTTCAAGTTTCTATGCAAAATTTATTGTGTTTTAATTGATTTTGAATGTTTGAATTTTGCAGATTATTTTTTCATTGGTTAAATTATTTTGGAATTGATGATAAAACCTACTCCCTCCGTTGCAAATTACTTGTCATTTTAGGTGTTTTCACACAAATTAAGAAAACAATTAAATTTTCTGTTTTACCCCTAATTAATACACTATTTTGTTTGATATAAATAATTATTAAGCTGAAAGTTAAGGGTAAAAAATAGAAAAATAGTAATAAATCTGCATTTAAAATACAAAACGACAAGTAATATGAAACAAAAAATAAAGGCTAGAATGACAACTAATATGCAACAGAGGGAATATCATCATATCAATAAAAGAGAAGTTAAAAATTCTATGTGTCATCCTCTCCTTAATAGGGGGATGATTTTAGTAATTAATAATCGCTATTTTAATATATTTTCTTAATTTCGTAAGATTTAATTATTGATTTGGTTAATTATTGAATTGGTTAAATTTCCTTAATTTCGTTAGATTTAGGAATTTCGTTGGATTTAGGAATAAAATCTATTTCATATTCCATATTTATCTAATAAAAAAATTATGCTAAATTTCCATAATTATCATCTCATAGATTTATATGAGATATTATGATTTAATTAAATTGACGGCTAATCCCGAAAACCATATTCCGAAAACCCTTGACTTCTTGTTGCCTCTCTATAAATAGTATTCCTCATCGACCTAGATTGTGCACCTTTGTATTTGTGTTTGTATGTTTTGTAATTGTTTGTATGTTTTTAGTGTTTGTGATTATTATTCTTCTAATTGTACCCTAATTGCTATTGCTCTTATTTTTGCAGGTTTCTTCGTCCCCACCTTTCATCAAGGTTCGTTTTCTCATCATATTGTTTTCATGTTTACTGTTTGTGGTTTTAGTTTTTGTAATTGTTTTTATGTTTTTATTGTTCTTCTGATTGTTTTTATGTTTTAATTGTTCTTTTGATTGTACCCTAATTGCTATTGTTTTTACTTTTGAAGGTTGCTTAATCCTCATCTTTCATCAAGCTTCGTTTTCGTGTTCATGGCTTTATTCCGATTCTTTATATTTAATATTTATAATTTTTGTTTACGTCTTATTGTCTTCTGATCATATAATTTATTGTCTTCTGATTGTAGCATAATTGCTATTGTTCTTATTTTTGAAAGATTCTTAATCCTCATCCTTATTCAAGATTCATTTTCTCATCTAAATTTTTCTTTTTATGGCTAAATTTTACTTACACGAAATTTATGATTTTATCATGACACAAAGAGATAGTAGTGTCTGTGTCAGATATGTAAAAATTTAGGGCTTTCGTTGACTCTCTGTGAGACAGAAGTGTACGGGATTTATAACTAATTTAATTAACAGGGATAATTATTATGTAAAAAAGAAATCATATAATACACAGAAATAGAATAATACTCTACATAATAATAATCTATATATAATACAACTGATATTGTGCGAACAAATTGTGTGATTACCATAAAGGAGAAGATAATCAACGATGGCTTGGTGAGTGGATTTCTTTATTTCTTGTGGTTTCTATGGCTACTTGATTTTCTAATTAATTGCATATTAAATTTGTGTTGTTTTGTTGTATGGTAGGTCAAGTAATCAAATATACATACAAGTAATCAAGTATTGTACGTTAGGGTCATGCACATGCTCATCGTATCGTTGTTTATAAGAAGCAACGGAACCGCTTTCTCTCTAATCCGAGAGCAAGTAGGATTTATCTGGTGGATCTACTACGTTAATGTCGTTTGTGCTGCACCCAATACACCCGGAGAATCGGGGATTTGTGTTTTCTTGGTAGCATGCGTCAGTGGAGGATCCACAAAATCATTTAGCATGGGGCACATATATATACTTTTTACTATCACTAATATTTTGATTACATGCATTTAAATAATTTTTCCCTTAATTACTTATGAAAAATATACAATTAGCATGTGGCACATGCCACACCCTCTAACATGCTGGGTCCGCTGGGTCCGCCACTGGATGCGTGAGTCATTTCATTGGGATCGCTATCATTGTTCATCTCCTCTATGGTATTTCTCCTATGCTCGGTCTATGTGTTGGAATACCCGTTTCTGTGTGGTTCATTGCCCTTTGCTGCTATGGTGTCCTATGATTGTGTTGTGGAGCATATTCCCAATTGAAAACCAAGTGGTACTAGATGGGAAGGGCAAACGGAAATCTAGATGGGAAGGGCAAACGGAAAAGGTCAAGTCTTAATGTTCAAGGAAGGTTCAACAACTCTTCAAGGAAGATTCAATGGAAAGATTTGTGTATATATTCTCTTTAAGTCGCCATGATGTTTAATGTGTATGTGTTTTGTTTCGTGTAAGATCTATTGTATGTATCATAATTTCTTTTGTTTTTAATACATTCATAATTTTTATACAAAATACAATAATCATGATGTTATTAATTCGAGAACATCAAATCAAGATTTTCTTTCCTATACTTGATAACTTTCTTGTATTTTAAAGGATATCTTTAAGGATCTTTAAGGATATATAATTTTTTACGCTTAATGTATATATTAAGATTTACTTTAGACCTTCGATTAACGAATATTGTTTGTAGTCTATCTATAAACGCTATAAAAAAATTCTTATATAAATCCATTAACGAATTTTTTTGTAGTTTATCTATAAACGCTATTAAAAAATTCCTATTCTTATATAAATGCAAAAAATATGTTGCGTAGTTGAAATCTAATAAACAAAATATGATCCCTAATTTTAAACATAAATCTTATATGATTTCGAATAAATTATTTCTGAATAAATTGCATTTTTCTGTATATTCGAAAATACCAACATATATCTTTTGTATTATTTCTGACATATCAAAAGTAGAATTATATAGGTCAAAAATAAAAACTTTCATTTTTCCATATATTTAAAGGTCAAATTTACACACATATTGGAATTTAAATATACCTAAAAAATGGAATAATAGATAGGTAATTTAAAAAAAATCGGAATTTTGTGTATACAACCTATATCTTTTATATTATTCCTATCACATCAAAGATGGAATTATATCAGTTAAAAATCATAAACTTTCTATGTTTAGATATACTTATATAAGTCAAAAATGTAATTTTCCGATGTTTACATATACAATACCATTTAAATATATATAAACGGAACGGTCTCAAACTGATTTAGTCGAATATATTGTATTGAGACGAATATATCGTGATTATAACTAAAACCCTAGCGTTTACCTCACTTTATGAATTTTTTATTTATTTTCTTCTACGTTGTTATGTTTGCTATTTTCTCTATGCTTATGGTTCTTCTCACTAACTCTCTTCCGTGGCCTTCTTACAGATAATCTCACCTTATTGAATCTTTCTAGGGAAACTCTTTTCTACCGAGCTAATCTCACTTATTTCCGACATCTCCGATTTATTTCTGATCGAGGTAAGTAATTTCATGATTTACAATAGATGGTTTGTGCTTAACAAATTTACGGTGAAGTTGACCTTGCTTTAGTCAACTTATGTTTCATGGTTTCTATTGTGTATATCTATATTACTAGATTAGGACCCGCATAATATGCGGGTATTAGATATTAAAATTGATAATTTATGTAGTTATGACTCGTATAATTATATTATGAATTAAAACCCGTAAAATTATATTCTAAATTGGAATCCATATAATTATCGGACAACTTTTTTCCAATTGCATAACTAATCTTTTCCAATTCCATAAATAATTTTTTCATATTGTATCATTTTACTTCAAATTTATAACTCGATTGATTAAGAGAATAAAATAAAATGATTAAATATTAAAATTGGAAACAGTCTTGATGTATTATATAAAACTATAGATTTTCGTATATACCTTTTTATTTGAGTAACAACATTTTGTTATTTGAACATAGTGGCAATTATTTCATTTTTAAGCTTAATTTCCTTTCATTTTTAATTGTTTTCTTTTTTTAATTGGTATAAAACCTATTTGCATTAGTTTATCTCATCATGATGACAACTATACCCTTTTTTTTATCGACACTTCATTTTTTTCTTCTAATTGTATTGACTATCTTTTTTTCTAACCGTTGTGCATTTTTTTTTGCCTTATTTTTTGTAATGACTATACTTTTTTTCCCTTCATTACGTTTCTTTCGACTTTAGATTTTTTGTTTTTCTTTCGAATTGAAATTTTCTTTTGATTTATTAATACATTTTAAATTAGAGTACAATTTGATTTAAAAAGTAAATAATATAGATTAGAAAAAAATTTATTGACACATGTCACAATTTTAATTAACAATGACACATGTCGTAATTTCGTGAGTTATAATTTGATGCGCATCCAACTTTATATAATAATATATGTAAAATTTATTATCAATGTAAAATTGATATTAATGTAAAAGTAGACAAAAAATATTTAATTAGTTTGAACTATTAGAATTTTTTTTTCACTATTTTGTTGCTTAACACTTTTTTTTGTTAGTTTTCTATTTTTTTTTTCCTAATCAGTTTAAACGATTATAATATTTCTTTTTTTACTATTTACTTAATTACTTAACATTTTTTTGTTAATTTTCCATTTTTAATGTTTTTTACACGTGTCATCATCTCGATCGATATCAGACACATGTCACCATCTAATGAGTTACAATTTTGACAAACTCTACTTTATATAATAAGATATTGTTTTTTTTTAATATATTTTTGCACCGTGCTTTACGAGCCTTGCTTTTAATTACTTGATATGTATCCAGTAACTTTTTTTTATTAACCAATGATTTATTTATTTTGTTTGCTGGATTATGCAATTAATAGGGTAACAAGTATTTTTGATTGTTTGAGACGGTGTCTGTATCTTTAGTTAGCCACAATAGTTTTAATTAATTCCATGCTTCAAGTACCTCCAATGTTTGTTTGGGTATTCTTTCTGATGCAAGTTTGTAAGTGTAGGACCAGAATTTGGCACACTACGTGATTGGAGATGAATTGCGATAAGACAAGCGTTAAGGGAAGAGATCAGACAGAGAGTGGAGTCGAGATACGAAATCTCTTTCCTTAACTCTAAGAATCTCCCGCAGTGTGACGGGTTTTTGATAGATTCACGAGTCCCAGGATAAAACCACTGATAATCGAATTCGCAAACACTCGAATACCGATTCTAACGAACTAATATCTACGATACTCTCGAGACTTACTGTAAACGAAAGAGAGATTGTTTGTAATCTGTTTGATAGATTTTTTGTGAAGTTTTTGTGAGTTTTCCGGTGTATCAGAATGTGTGAAGAAAGGAAGAAGAGGACTTCCTTTTAAAACTGGCGGAGAGGAAGTTTCTTCAAACCGTCGGTTGGTTTTAAAAACTGACTCTGGTTTAGCAAAACTGGAAACCACAGAATGGGCCAACGAGATGGGCTTTTATCAGCTCATTTAGTTGGTCCAAAAAGATATTTAATTGGGCCGGCAAAGCCAAAGCCAAAGCCAAAGCCAAGCCCAAGCCCAAGCCCAAGCCAAAGCCCGAGCCCGAGCCCGGCCCGGCTCGGTTCGGTCGGTCGGTCGCGCGTGTGGGGATTCCCTCCTCTCTTTTGTGGTATATAGCCTTTGCTATGTTTTGAACAAAGGTATATGTGTGGCTCCTTATATACCACTTGAAAAGTTCTCAAACTTTAGATGTGAGATTTTTGCATATCACTCACTTAAGCCAAAAGGCTTTTCTCATTGACTTTTCTACCAAAATTGGGTTAGACAAATGCTCAATACAAGGCCCATTTGTTTAAGCAATAAATTGGTTCCAACAATCCCCCACATGAATAGAAATGACTCTATACAAATGAAGACTCGACTTAACTTAACTAGACATGACTGGACTAGACTAGACTTGACTGGACTAGACTAGACAGACATTCGAGAGTATGCGAAAATGCAACTATATCTTAGAGGTAGCGTTTTCCAGCTTTGAACCAATCATCTTTGATATCTGTCGGGTTTACTTGGCCAGTTGGTGAACATGGTGTCTTGAACCAACAAGATTTTTATGTAAACCTAGACAACAGAAATCTCATAGCGACATTTTCTCGTAGAGCTCAGTTCTCTATTGTGTTCATTTTGGCCTTGAACATGTCCTGGTTATCATGAGTGAACTTGGAGAATATAGCCTGAACTTCATTCCCCTAGAAACGGCCCCATTTCACACTCACTAGGTGATCTGCCATTAACTTTGTTCTAAGATGTTTTTCTGTATCATGCCACATATATCTCAAAGTTAATGAATCATTAAAAGCCACAGCTTAACCTTATTACACACACACGTAACACTGTTCATTATCCTAGGAACTGGGTATAGACATAGTCTTTACAATGTACAGTTCTGAATCAGTTTGATTTTGTTGTCCCTTTTGAACCTAGATCTTGGGATCTCCAGTCACATAGGTGAGGTATCCATCAAACGTCATCTTAAGTTATAGGCTTTAAACCCATTCCTTTTGATAATTTAACAACTTGATCTCGAGGCAAACTTTTGGTGAACGGATCAGCTAAGTTTTCTGCCGATTTGATATAGTCTATCGTGAGTATTCCAGTTGAGATCAGTTGCCGAATGGTTTTGTGTCGCCTTCTGATGTGACGAGATTTACCATTGTATAGGTTATTCAGTGCCCGTGATATCGTTGATTGACTATCACAGTGTACACGTAATGCTGGCACTGGTTTTTCCCACATTGGAATATCTTCCAAGAAGTTGCGAAGCCACTCTGCTTCTTCTCCAGCTTTGTCTAAAGCTATGAACTCGGACTCCATGGTTGATCTAGCCAGTAGAGTTTGTTTGGAAGATTTCCAGGATACGGCTCCACCGCCAAGCGTAAAGATATATCCGCTTGTTGATTTCGAGTTTCTAGAATCCGAAATCCAATTGGCATCACTATAGCCTTCTAGAACCGCTGGTTCTTTACCATAGTGGATACCGTAGTTTTTGGTGTATCGAAGGTAATTCAATACCCTTGTTATAGCCTTCCAATGATTGTGGCCGGGATTACTCGTATAACGACTGAGGACGTTTATAGAGTGTGCTAAATCAGGTATAGTACAGTTTGTCAAGTACATTAGACTTCCAATTATTCTTGCATATTCCACTTGGGACACTGGTTCACCTGAATTATTGGTCAGATGAATTTGAGAGTCCATTGGAGTTTTTGCACTTCCAGTTGAGTAAGTCTTGAACCTTTCTAGAATCTTTTCAGCATAATGATCTTGGGATAATGTAATTCCTTCAGAAGTTCTTATGATTCGTATTCCTAGAATTACCTCTGCCAATCCCATATCTTTCATGTCAAATTTCCCTTTGAGCATGTTTTTTGTTCTATTGATGATATCTTTGTTGCTTCCAACGATAAGCATATCATCCACATATAAGCACAACAAGATATACTCTGTTTGAGCACTCTTATAATATATGCATTTATCACATTCATTTATGCTGAAGCCATCTGACATCATTACGTTGTCAAACTTTTCATGCCATTGCTTAGGAGCTTGTTTAAGACCATATAGAGATTTGACAAGTCGACACACTTTGTGTTCTTGTCCGGGGATAATGAACCCTTCTGGTTGTTTCATGTAAATTTCTTCTTCTAACTCACCGTTTAGAAAAGCAGTTTTTACATCCATTTGGTGAATTTCAAGATCTCGTAATGCAGCAATACTTATGATCATTCTGATAGAGGTTATTCTCGTGACCGGAGAATACGTGTCAAAGAAATCCAAGCCTTCTTTTTGCCTGAATCCTTGAACTACAAGTCTAGCTTTGTACTTGTCTATTGCTCCATCATATTTCATTTTTGTTCGATAAATCCATCTGTTTCCAAGAGCTTTACACCCTTGTGGCAGATCAGTGATTTCATAGGTATTGTTTTGCATGATGGAATCCATTTCACTATTGACTGCTTCTTTCCAAGAAGGTGCATCTGGAGTTGACATCGCTTCCAGATATGTTTTTGGCTCATTTTCTGCTAGAAATACTACCAAGAATTCGGAGCCAAAATCTTTCTCTTTACGAGCTCTTTGACTGCGTCTAGGTTCTTCTGCTTCTTCAATTTCGTCATTGATAGCAGTGCCTGAGCTACTTGCTTCGTTTCCAGGGATATCCGCATCACGTTGTTCACGAGTCCATTTATTACTTTGTCTATCTTTACAGGGAAACACATTTTCAAAGAATGAAGCATTTCGGGACTCCATTATAGTGTTGACCTTGATAGTTGAAATATCAGACTTATGAACAAGAAACCGATAGGCATTACTATTATGCGCGTATCCGATAAAAATGCAATCCACCTTCTTTGGGCCTATTGTAACCTTCTTTGGAAGTGGTACTGCTACTTTTGCCAAGCACCCCCACACTTTCAGGTATTTGTACGAAGGTACATTACCTTTCCAAAGTTCATATGGAGTTTTCCCGGTTACTTTATGAGGTATTTTGTTGAGGATATAATTTGTGGTAAGCAAAGCTTCCCCCCACATGTTCTGGGCTAACCCAGATTCCTGCAACATTGCATTCATCATTTCTTTAAGAGTTCGGTTTTTTCGTTCCGCAACTCCATTAGATTCCGGTGAATAAGGAGCAGTTGTCTGGTGAATAATTCCGTGTTCTCGACAAAATGAATTGAACGGTTCACCATATTCTCCTCCTCTATCACTGCGGATCATCTTTAATTTTTTTCCAAGTTGATTTTCGACTTCCAACTTGTATTCTTTGAATTTCTCCAAAGCTTCATCTTTACTATGTAACAGATAGACGTAGCAGAATCTTGTACAATCATCAATGAAAGTTACAAAATATTTCTTTCCGCCTCTAGATTGAAGAAATTTTAAATCGCACAAGTCTGTGTGAATGAATCCGAGAGGTTCGGTTGTTCTGTCAACGCTTGGTGATGGAGTTTTAGTGAGTTTCGCTTGAACACAAATTTCACATTTATCTTTGCTTATTTTCTGTTTTGGAATCAGGTTCATGTTCATTAATCTACTCATAGATTTAAAGTTAACATGTCCTAAACGTTCGTGCCATAAATTAAAAGACTCCGCAACATAAGCAACATGATTAGCATTAAACTTGTTCTTCGAGGTGGAAGCCTCGGTTACAATACTGACACCAACGTCAGCAGAACGAATAACATTTTCAACAGACATTTTGAATAAACCATCACAAACAAATCCCTTACCCAGAAACATTCCATTCTTGGACAGCACAAGCTTATCAGCATCCAACTTGACAGTGAATCCGTGCTTGCTCAGGAGAGATCCCGAAATCAGATTCTTACGCATGTCCGGCACGTGGACCACGTTGGTCAAGCTCAGCTCACGTTCCGAGGTAAGTTTCAGAACAACCTTTCCATATCCAGCGATCTTCGACGTAGCAGAATTACCCATGCAGAGCTTCTCATTCTCTTTGTTCTTCTTGTAGGTGGAGAACATTTCCCTATCCATGCAAATGTGCCTGGTTGCACCGGTGTCAAACCACCAAGTCTTTGGGTGGCTTTCAGCAACGTTTGCCTCGGTGACCACCGCACACATGTCAGCATCAGTGATGGTGGAAGTGAGATTGGCTTCAAACTTAGCATTGTTTTGGTCTGCCTTCTTACTGCGACACTCAGAGGCCTTGTGTCCTACCTTGTGACAGTAGTTACAAGTTCCAGAAAACCTCGGCTTTGAAGGTTCACCACCAGCCTTCTTCTTGAACTTCTGAGTGTTCTGAGGACCAACCTTTCCCTTGCCTTTATCATGGTTCCCTTTATTCTGCCACTTTCCTTTCTTAGCAGTCTGGTGCTCAGCCAAATTCGCATTGTTCTCACGATTCTGAGCACTTGCAGCTTCGAGGTTCATGCGGTTTGTGGATTCAATCCGTAGACGCATGATCAGGTTCTCCATGCTCATCCACTTCCTCTTCAACTTGAGGTAGTTCTTGAAATCTGTGAATCCTGGCGGAAGCTTCTCGATCATACAAGCGACCTGATAGGTTTCACACAGCCTCATACCCTCGGCATGAATCTCATGGAGAAGGTTATGCACCTCGCCAACTTGTTCCATCAGGGGACGAGAATCGACCATCTTGTAGTTATCGAATTTTGCTACAGCATTCTTCTGAGATCCAGCATCTTCTGAACGGTACTTCTTATCCAGAGAGTCCCACAGTTCCTTAGACGTCGCAGCGTTACTGAAGACGTTGAACAGCTGGTCAACAAGACGACTCTGGATGTAACCCTTACACAGAAAGTCACCGTGTCTCCACGCATCAATACTTGCGAGTGCATGGATATCAGTGTTGTCCGCTGGGAGTGTAGGACAGTCCTCACGGATGTACTTTTCCAGATTGAGCGTGGTCAGATAGAAGTGCATCTTCTTTTGCCACATCTTGAAGGATCTTCCATCAAACTTATCAGGAAGTAATCCAACAGAGGTTGCAGATGGCATCTGCACGGTTGGAAACTGAGTCGTGTTAACAGTTTCAGACTGTGTGGCAACCGGAATTGCAACCGTAACCGGCGGTTGATTCCCAAACTGCACTTGAGCAGTAGGAGTCTCAGAAGACCCAGCCCCGAGGGTTACGTTGGCCGCAACATCAATGTTGACAGTGGTATTTTCGTTTTCGGTTTCCATTTCTGAAAAACCAAAAAAACAGAGAAAACAAAAATTTGTTAGAACGATTTAATGTGTAAACACAGATAAATCAGAAAACTTTCGATAATAAGATTGAATCGCAATTCAGAAATATTATCGAAAAACAGAGATGTTTAACCGTTCGCAAACGATAAACGTTTCTATCCCGACATAAACCAATCAGCGAGAACGTTGTGAAGCGATCGCGATACAAGGTTTCTGTTAAAAACGTTTCTATTATCGCAATCCAATCCGTAAGGATTGTCTTAGAGTTAAGATTGTAGGACCAGAATTTGGCACACTACGTGATTGGAGATGAATTGCGATAAGACAAGCGTTAAGGGAAGAGATCAGACAGAGAGTGGAGTCGAGATACGAAATCTCTTTCCTTAACTCTAAGAATCTCCCGCAGTGTGACGGGTTTTTGATAGATTCACGAGTCCCAGGATAAAACCACTGATAATCGAATTCGCAAACACTCGAATACCGATTTTAACGAACTAATATCTACGATACTCTCGAGACTTACTGTAAACGAAAGAGAGATTGTTTGTAATCTGTTTGATAGATTTTTTGTGAAGTTTTTGTGAGTTTTCCGGTGTATCAGAATGTGTGAAGAAAGGAAGAAGAGGACTTCCTTTTAAAACTGGCGGAGAGGAAGTTTCTTCAAACTGTCGGTTGGTTTTAAAAACTGACTCTGGTTTAGCAAAACCGGAAACCACAGAGGTTGGTTTTAAAACTGCCGCCGGTTTAGTGAAACCGCAAAGGTAACCGACGCAGCGTTTCGGGCCAGGTCTTTTAAAGCTTAATGGGCCAACGAGATGGGCTTTTATCAGCTCATTTAGTTGGTCCAAAAAGATATTTAATTGGGCCGGCAACGGCCCTTTAGCCAAAGCCAAGCCCAAGCCCAAGCCCAAGCCCAAGCCCACGCCCGAGCCCGAGCCCGAGCCCGGCCCGGCTCGGTCGGTCGGTCGCGCGTGTGGGGATTCCCTCCTCTCTTTTGCGGTATATAGCCTTTGCTATGTTTTGAACAAAGGTATATGTGTGGCTCCTTATATACCACTTGAAAAGTTCCCAAACTTTAGATGTGGATTTTTTGCATATCACTCACTTAAGCCAAAAAGCTTTTCTCATTCACTTTTCTACCAAAATTGGGTTAGACAAATGCCCAATACAAGGCCCATTTGTTTAAGCAATAAATTGGTTCCAACAGTAAGAAGGTTTGATGTATTTCTTCTTCGTATAAATTGAAGGGTTACAAACACATGAAAGTAAAAAAATTCCCATTTCTCATGATTCATCTTATTCTTTTATCTTTAGGGCTTTATTTCCAGGTGGCGATGGCGTTTCATGAGGCATTGCAATGCTTATCGTGAGCATCTCTTCACCCTCTTGATTTTCCTATCGTAAGTATATTTTCTTACGTACGTATCTTAATTAATTTTTTTTATGGTTCCATATTCCCTTTTTGCAAGTCCTTTCAAAACTTAAGATCTATGCTCATAATCTCTTTGTTCTCGCTTATAGGCTGTATTCATTAATTTAGTTATTCTATTGTATATTATCGTATGGGTGAAACTCTATGTTTTTGTGTATATATTGTTCCTTCGTCCATTATAAAATATAGATTGTGAATGCAGAATTCTATAAGTTTGATGCTCTGCCAAGTTTTTTTATCTCTCATATATTACCTTGCTGTGATTATATTTTATTTTAATCCTCTTTGATGATATATCCTAATGGCTTACTTTTGGTGTCTTCTCTTTTGATCTTTGTTCTTCGTCTTTTTTATATATTTAGTGTGTTAGATGCTTGCGTTTATGATATTAGTCCTATTGTAGAATATGTATTCTGATTTTAATGTTATCCTACATAATATTATCAACGATCGCTGACGATTTTTGATTTTTCCCCTTTTTTCTTTTTTTTCTTTTCAGAGTCTTCATGTTATCGGATATGTGGTTTATAATGGATCTCCAAGTAAGTTATTTTTCTTTTTTATGTGTACCTTTTTATTGTTTTATTTTGTTTTACGAGAAAACTAAACCATATTAACCCTAACAATTCTTTTTGTTTCTTTTATATTGAAAGTAGTATTGATCTTATGTTTTTTTATTCACACAAGAAAACCAGCGACTCAAAACATATCTATGGTCTTCGTGCAGGCAAGTAATCTCACAATTTTTGTATTTTTTTTACCAAACCCTTTCCACCGAGCTAATCTCAAATCTTTCTCCGGCGTCTCCGATTTTGTTTTTGAGCGAAGTAAGTAATCCCATGATTTATAATTGATCGGTATTGCATTTATCATTTAACCAACTCCTCAGCTACAAGACATTAATATATAACAAGATAACAATGATCGAAACTCTCTTCCCCGCAGAACAATCAACATCGATAGTAACACGAGCCATAATGCTAATTGGCATCAGTCCAATTTGGCGCATGAGGAGCAACTGAATCAAGGAATTCTGAGTTTTAACTCTCTGTCGTATCTATTTGTTTATATTTATTACCATATATAGATAAAAACTTATTTTTTTTATTAAAAAAGGTCTATTTATATAGAAAAGGTTTAATCATAGGGAAAATTTGTTAAATAACTAAAAAAAAGGTATAATTCAAAACCTAATCAATTAACCTAAATTTAGTGGGTATGAGTATGCCACATGAGCTAATTTTAGTTAGTTGTCTAATTATTAAAAAACATTATTGTCTATTGAGCAAATTAGCCCTTATTCGTATTTGAGTAGTTTTGTTCTTTGACTCACTATTTCTTTTCTTTTTCTTTGTTCCAAATGTTATAATTAATTATTTTATTTGAATGAGCTAATACATTCGATCACATTATTCAAAAATAGTGTATATAGATATAGAATATTAGAAATGGACTAAGTCCATACGAAAAAAAGAAGAAGACATGAAGCATATGAAACTAACATTACAAGAAACAAAATTGCTAGAGTAAACATAATATATTTCTCATGTCATGCAAAGCATTCTGCTGACCAAAATTCAACTTAGAATGAGACCCAATTAACTGAATCAAGAAACAGAAAAATCAAGGTTTTGATCCAAGATTAAGCTTTCTATATTTGCTTTAATATTTCCACAAACTTAACCATGCAAAACTAGAATAAAAAGACAACAATTCTCAATTCTCAAACATATATAATATTTCTTATTTTTCCTTTTTAAAGTTTTTCTTATGTCTCTTTAATTTTCTACTAATCTGTTTTAAAATTTGTTCCTTTTTGTATATCACAAATTTTAATATGGTATTTAGGTTCAAACACTTTCTTACCACAATATGTTATGTTCTTTGGCATTATATTTTCATTCGTGTGAGACAAGACATGCTTATATTTTTGGTGAATAACAAAAAACTTTGTTTTTCTAATAGGTGAGCTTCATATGATTCCGTTGATGGAAAAGAAGTTTCTTTCAATTAGAAGCTGACTTGAACATATATAATTGCACATGACTACTTGAGCAATAGAAGGAACGAAAAGTATATGTACTTTTTGAAAAGCAAAAATTAAAAAAAAAGAACGACGAATAAAATAGGCTTTTGAGAAGGCAAAATTGGAGCAAAGACAAAAAAAAAGAAACTCTATTGAGTTAGAATAGAATGAAAAGAGGTTATCTTGAACACACATAAAACAAAAAAGATGGCCTTGAGCAGTACATAATGAAAAAAAGTTAAAAGAAGCCCTTGAACAAAAGGAAAAAGGGAAGAGGGTGGTGCGTGAAAAAAAGAAAATGAGAAGAAGCTAGGAAATTGAAAAGAAGCTGGAAGAAGGTATACTAATAGAGAGAGAGCTTTGGAGAGGGGAGAGACTGAGAAAAGATAAAAGAGGCTCTTGAATAGTAAAGAGAGAGAAAGAACACAAAGAAAATCAAAAACACGCGAGAAAATTAGATTAAATATGATGAATATATAAGAGATGCTTGATCTACCAAAGAGGCACATGGAAAGAGAGCCTTAACGACACTCTTAAATGAGAGGACGGATCGGAGGAGACAACATCTATACCAGAAATTCCATCTTGCATTACATGGTTGTGCAGACGTCCATACTGTTGTTTGCAGATCATTTTCCACCTTCGGTTATATTTGTAAAGAGGTTCATTTTCTTATCAATTGAAGCATGTATGCCAATGGTAAGTTTAAATTTTCTTATGTGTGTTAAAATCTATTTGTAATTGATGATTCTTAAAAATAATAGATTTAACTTTGATCTCTGTTTTTTCCCATAATTTGCATTTTATGTTATAAGCCTCTAAATTAAATGTCCAAGTTACATGTTATACAAATACAAAAAAAGAAAAGAGTATTAACATTGTAAAAAGATCCATCACAAAAATATTTTATATTTTGGTTTAGGTTATGCTGCTAGGTCGGGATGGCTAACGACCAGGATAGGTAAGGACAGAGACAAGACACGAGTAAGGGTTGGGATGGGGCGGTTCGGGGTTGAGACTAAACACATATAAAGGCTGGAACGGGACGGGTAAGGGCTAGAACAAAACGCATATAAGGGACGAGGCACATGAATTGAGATAAGTAATTGAGTTTCTAAAGAATGTAAAAAATGCTTAACTTACAATTTTTGTATTTTGATTTAGGATATGATGTTGGGTTGGGATGGATAAGAACTGAGACGGGACGGGTAAAGGTTGGGATGAGATGCGGGTAAAGGTTGGGACGCGGGTAAAAATCTCCAAGGTTTTGATAATTCTGTTTAAAAATGTCTCAAGGTTCTGATAATTCTTTTTAAAAATGTCTCAAGGTTCTGATAATTCATGCACGTCGGCCATTGAATTCCGACCAATGAGTTTGAATTTACCTATGGCTTTGCAAGAAGATCATTTTAAAAATTAAATGGGTTATATTTAGTCCAATATATCCATCACTAGGCATTTTCTTCATTTATATTTGGTTTTTTAACAATGTTCAATGATAGAAATTATGTTGAATGTAAAAGTTTTAAACAATAATCCTAAAACAGTTTTTTTTGTTAATCATGTCCCGCGCATTGCGCGGGTAGACGCCTAGTTATACTATTAATTGAGAAGTAAAAAATCGTACGTGGCAGCTCGAGGTTTCTCCTCAGCCTACTACTTAAATCTATTTATTTATGTACCCTTAATGAATTTTATTATTTTGATTTTGACCTCAGCTTTTTTGTACTCCCTCCGTTCCTAATTAATAGATGTTTAAGGTAATGCACGGTTATTAAGAAAACGCATTGATTTCTACGATTTACAGTTTTCAATAAAGTTTAACCAATAGTATTTCAGTATTTGTTTTGGAATTTGTAAAAATGCATATAAAACTATAAAAACTCTATCTTTTTGGAACAAAATTTTTTTGTAAAAAATTCATCTTTTAGGAACAGAGGGAGTAATATATACTCATTTTGTTCCTAAAAGATAAAAAATTTACAAATTTTTTTTGTTATAGAAAGATAGAGTTTTTACTGTTTTCTATGCACTTTTATAAATTCCAAAACAAATACTAAAATATTATTGGTTAAATTTTTTTGGAAACTGTAAATCGTAGAAATCAATACGTTTTCTTAATAAGTGTGCATAACCTTAAACATCTATCTTTTTGGAACGGAGGAAATATATTTTTATGATATATTCGAATTTAATTTAATCCTAATCTTCCATTTTTAAAATATATATAAATCGTATTTTTATGATGTACTCGAATTAATATTCTTATTTGTGCTTATTCGATTAGATATTACCGTTTACTTGAAACCGCAGCCCTAATTCCTAAACATGTATTCACTTTTCTTATATATACTCCATTTTACAGCATAAACATCATTCATCCACCATCAACGGTACGTTTCGTTGGTTCTTAGATTTGATGTTTTGATCATCGATTATTTTATGTTTTCTATTTTTTTTTGTCGTTTTAACATTATATTTGGTTTTTTCCATTGTTATAGCTTGGTTTATATAATAACAATTGATTCAGGTACACAAATTTATTTCGCTTGTAGCAAATCTTTGTGTCTTTGTGTGCTATTTACTCTTATGATTTTAATTATAACGTGTCATATATAGTTTTGTTTTTCTTTTACGAACAGTTTATGTTCATAATTTAGTTTTAGTTTTTGTTTGGTAAATTGTATATGTTCTTTTCGATATAATTGATGATAGATCTAATTTGGTTTCTTCAGAATTTTCAGTCCACCTCAAATTCATTACGATGATGATGACATGGTATGTCCATCTCTAGAACGAGTCTAATTCCTCTATACAATATACTTAAGGGGCCCTTATTCATTGATGGATTATGTAAAACTTATGGATTTTAAAAGTTGTGAGATTTTATCAATTCTTATGGATTCTTAAAAATTATTCTCATGGATTACAATTGATTCTCATGGATTCTTGTAAATTATTCTCATGGATTTGTAATAATTTGTTTTCCACATAAGGTAATATATATTCATAGTTTTCTAAAAAGTTCAAGTAGTACTTGTCAATATTTTAGACTCCACTTTAGACGTGAGACATCACCATAAAAAGACGTGAGCTAATCAACCCACACCATTGCCATCATCATTTTCAAACATTGCCATTAACATTACATAATTTATTTTTCAAACCTGAGCTAACTTTTCGATTGTTTCTTTTTGTTTTTTGTAAAACTTTCTTTGGAGCTTGTTTTTGAACTTTGTTTTGAGATTGCTTTATTATTGATAAAATAGATTTGAATTTTGAATTATAATTTTCATAATGTGTTCTATTTCTTGACTTTGTGATGTCTTTATTTCTAGTTAACTTCAACGTCTTTTCCATGTTTATGACTTGACTTTATTTATAGTTATGTATAATACGTCGTGAAATTTGCTCTTTCTTTTTAAGAATAATGAGTTCTTGCTTTCTTGGTGTTCTTGTACTACGTTGGGTTTTTCAGTTGTTATTCTATGATTTGTTTATGTCTCTTTTATAAATTCTGATTTTTGTTATGATTAGAAAATCAAAAAATGTTGTTTTGATGGTTGGGTTTTTTTGTTGATGTTATGTGTGTGTTTTTTTTTACATGGATTTCAATATCATGTATATCTCTAGTATTTTGAAAATCATGTTGTATGAGTAAAACTATAGAGATTCCATCTCCCAATAACAATGGATTTTAATTGATTTAGAAAATCAACAAAACATAGATTTTTTGAATAACAATGGATTTCAAAAGGAATGTAAAAATCTTCAAATGAATAACAATGGATTTGATTTAGAATTTAAGAATCCTAATACCAATAACAATGGAATCTTAAAATTTTAAAAATCTACATAAATCCAACAATGAATAACCCCCTAAGATTGTGTTAAACATGATTATATATAGAATAGAACATTCTGATATGTAAATTTTAACAATCGATGCTTATATAAAGCTTACTTTTTGTTTCATTACCAGACAAATCACAAATATCGTTAGCTTGCTATTCTCTAAACCCTTAATCGCTTTCCTAGATTTGATTCGATGGATCATGTTTTCTTTTTTTTCTTTCTAATTTAGCGATTCTTTTTTGTTTTTGCAGTTTTTGCAGAATCTCGATCCCACGACGTTCCTTTCCTCTTTTTGTCGATTTATATTTATGGTACGTTCTTCTTAATTATATTTTTTTAGTTTTTTTTTTGTGTTTCGTGATTGAACTTTATTAGTCCTAAAACATTTTTTTTTGTTTCTGTGTTTTTTCAGTTTCAACCTAACGTGTAATATTTTTATCTCTCCGCTATTGTATTGTGTTGTGTGATCAATTACTATTTGTTAATGTGTAATGTCACTGTTGAAAAGTTTTTCTTTTTGTTACCATTTTCTATCAACTATTAATTCTTCTTATGGTTTTTACCTTTCTCCAGAATGTATGGAGACTACGATAAGCCTCCACCGGTCGATTGGAGATTTGTAGAAATTACATAACTGTGTTACATATTGTAGAACCAATTATTTTATTTATAAATTTTGCCTCTTTTCACTCTCTCTCTCCAAAAACCCAGCAGTAATCTTCTCAAATTTCTTTGGGCGAGTTTGGCAATAAGCATGCATGCTTAGCTATAGTATTTGAAGTATATTAGTTTTTGATTCTTAATATTATATTCGAAGTCTTTTTGTTGTTGTTGATATGATCTGATTGGTTTGAATATGCTGAAGAGTCATCTGAGTTGTCTTTTGTTTATTGTTATTTCACCACTAGGTTATGTTTTGTAAATTTAAAGCCATGGTGCCATTGAATACATTTCTCTACAACTGACTTTTTTTTTAATATAAAAAAGATTCTATCCTCCAGAGGATTCGAAGTCCATACTCTGGATGATTACACTTTCGTTTGATAGCGTAGTAAGGGTTTGAAGACATGCTTATCGAGAACAACGATGAAGAGAAAGTCGACACGGAGTATTCATCACTTCGTTATAGCTTAAGATCATGGCAATGGCAAAGCACTTAGAGGAGTGTTTGTGACCAAAACACGAGCTGAAACAAGTATGTAAGTCTTGGTGTTAGATAACCAATATTCTAGTGTTTGGACTCTCATGAGGAGGTTGTGAGCTCCGATGGATTCCTCCCTCTTAAAAACTCCTTAATGTACATTTCCACTGTAAACTTGGATTATAGACTAAACAAGTTCACAAAGCCGTTTGACTTATTTGGATGGAACGTTGTAGGCAACTTCAAGGATGCTTACTTCATCTCCATAATAATCTTGGCCATATATCCTAATGTTACCTCTTCAATTGTCTCTAAAATGAAATAAACAAAGTCTATCTCATGTATCATAAAGATTCTAGAAAAAATTGGATTGTATACCCTAAAACTTGTTGAACATTGGAAAAGTATACCAAATTTTACAAAATTGGAAAACTACATTTAATATTGAACAAATTATCATATAAAATAGGTTGATAATTAAAAATTGTTTAGTGTAAATTTTAAAATTAAGTTCAATTTATTAACAACTCATATTTATTATTTAAAACAAAAAAAACTATATGGTTAATTAATCATAATTTTTCTAACTAAAATTATAATTAAGTAAGTTGATTTATTTTACACAGTTGATTTATATTTTCTTCGTTGATTGTTTGCTCTATTGATTTATTTAAACTACTGACATATTTTTTTTTTGTTCGTCGACTTAATTTTCAGCTTGGTCGACTTATTTTCAACTATGGATTTATATTTGTATTGGTTGATTTTTTCCTTTGTCGACTTATATAACCATTGACTTATTTTTTATGTTCGTCGACTTAATCATCAGATTCGTCGATTTATTTTCAACTATGGATTATATTTGTATTTTGGTTGACTTTTTTCTTTGTCGACTTATATAACCATTGACTTATTATTTTTGTGTTCGTCGGCTTAATTTTTAGATTCGTCGACTTCTTTTTAACTGTTGATTTATATTTGTTTTGGTTGACTTTTTTCTTTGTCGACTTATATAACCATTGACTTATTTTTTTTATGTTCGTCGACTTAATTTTTTGTATTCATCGATTTATTTTACACTATCGATTTATTTTAAATATTTATTAATTTTAAAAATTATTTTAATTTTTATTTAAAACTGAAAAATCAAATTATTTTGTTTTAAAAAAATTAAATAGATTAATGATTAACTAATAGTCTAATAGTAAAAATATCATTTCAAACTAAAAATATGGTAGTTTTCAAATATTAACAAATTTGGTATAGTTTTCAAATTTTCAAACAAATTTAGGGTACTTATCCAATTCTCCCTTTTGCGTCATCTCTCAAATCAAAAACTTTTTGCAGTCAAGTATTTAATTCAAGAAATTGGTTTGCATTTCCTTCCCATGCTATTGTTCCAAAGCAAACAATAAATAAACTATACGAAATTTTACATAAATGTACCTTTTCTGATACCAACTTGAAACACCCGCATCTGGACACTAAGTCCGGATTCGGACGGTCTCGACCGGATCCCGAAGGATTCCGGTGTCACTCAGTCAAATTTTAGGCCCATTCTTTAAAACAAGTTCTTTTCGAGGTTCGATTGTATGATTCCGCCTAATCTATCTAAGAACTTAGAAAGAAGATAGAAATAAGCAAACAAACGTGATCTTTATTAATTACTATCTTAAGATTCGATAACATTGAAGGTTTTCATTATGTTATAACTACATATATCGATCCTAAGTAATTTCGGACTAACACCACCCATCAATCTCGACCACGAGTCTTCACGCGGCTAAGTATCCTTCTCACGATCACTCTCCTTCCCTGAAACCAAAGGAACATAAGTATCGGACTCGTTATGCGATCGGATCATGCATATGCCGAGAATGCCTAAACATGCGGTCTAAGACTTAGTCGGATCCGCGACTCGGCAGTGAGGTTCACCGTCCGGATCAGGCCGAACTCACCGAATCCTCAAAGTGATTCGCCTTACTGCGGTCATCCTCTCTCGCCCAAGCCCGGACCCATCACATCAAACGATCTAAGTAGCGTCGAGTCTACCCTAAGAGAGCCTTAGCCCGAGACGGATTGGATCGGTTCATCGATCGTTCCGACTCCAAGCATCGACCAAAGATCTTCACCAACCTTTGTTCGCGTACCGAAGATCTCCTCTTCTAGCGACTAGGTTCTCCCGGTGAGATCTCTCTTCGAAGACTCGCTGACTCCTTAGTCTTCCGCAGCCCTTCTCCGACAAACCTTGCTCTTGCCTTAACAATCTTTTCGGTTTCTCTCAAGTTCTTTGCCTTTGCGTTTCTCTGGGATTTTTACCCGAGTGTGGTGATCCCCAAAACCGACCCCAAGGGCCTTCTTTTATAGGTGATTATCGAATGGTCGTGAGTTACCCTAAGGCACCCGTTCGGCCAAAACCAGCGAATGGGTGCGAGTGGATCTTTGAAACCTTTCGGCCTTAACCGCTTAACTGCACATAACCTCCGCAACCGTCAGTCAACTACCTCGACTGTTGCTCACTCCTTCCAGCTAGATTGAGCTTCCCGGCAGCTGATCCAGCTGACCCAGCTCGGTCATCCAGCTCACCGCTGCTCATTTCTCCCTTTATCGCGACTAAGTCCATCCAAAACTTGACTCAAGCCTTATATGGACCATGGACCGAGCTCCCTTATGATTTTCCTCGGAAGCTATGCCCCATTCTCGACCATGGCCCGGTCTCCGCAATCCTATCGCGGATCAAGGACGTTACACAAACAAAGACAAGAATGAACAAGAATAAATGTATTATCATTTGCAGTATCAATCCAATGGTGCACATAAAATACATCACCCTTTCTTTTTTTTTTCATCTGAACTTCATTTATAAAACCTCAAACGAGGGTAGGATACGCGGGTGAGATACACAAAGCCGGCAAGAAACTATTCTTCCAGAGACAAGAGTTTTAAAGACAAGGAAACAACCACAATTACTACCCAAAACCAAGGACTAAAACAAAAGCAATGGTCAATCAACAATCGGATTTCAAACCAGCCGAGCATTATTCACGAGAAGATCCAACCAAACGCAACCAGCTGATAACTTGAAACGGACATAAAGAGATGCACCAACTTCACAAGTTGGGCGAGGTAACACTGCCTCGAAAACAATCTCTTCAACAACAAGCCAACAAACCGAGGTTAAGATCATGCTCAAAGGGCACACCCACTCTGCAAGGACAAAAGCAAGAAATCCAGAATTGCATACGAACCAAAGCAAAGGACCACTGCGGCAATCTCGACATAATGCAAAAACAGAGGAAACAACTGGACCAACTTAAAAAGCGCGACAAGGGAAGAGGGAAACCAAGCCAAACCAGTAAAAATAAAGACCGAGCACTCTCCAAAACGGTCACAACAAGCAACCCATCTTTAGAGAACTCACCACCAAATCGAAGGAAGACAAACCTCGGACTAGAACTGACGACAAGCACACGACCGCAGCGAAAGCAGCTATGCCACACCCTCAAGAGGCCCCCGAAGTCCAATGTAATTGGGCGCTACCGATTCCACATGCTCAAGCTCTCAATTCCCAGGAAAAGACCCCACCGAAAACGCACCGGATCTGACTTGAAACGACCACAAAACCCAAGGGCTGAGGCGAATATTGCGTTCAAAGATGGCCTCAAACCACCGCAGAGCCCCAGAGATTAAACAATCACCCGAGACTTCAACCTGATAAGACCGTCAGCACCAAACAAATACTCTAAAACCACAACGAGCAACAAAGACCAAAGAAACGAAGGCCAAAGAAAAGGTAGAAGACAGAAACCAATCAAAAAATAGATCTAGAAAACTAGATCTAGAGACGATTCGAACTGAGATCTACACTAACCAAGGCAAAACCGAAAGCATACTAAAAGAAAACTAAAGGATCTAAAGATAGAGACACAGCTCCGGTGCTAACGTAGCCACCGGAGCTGCAACACACGGTGAAAATCTTGAGGTAAAGAGAGAATGCAGAGAGATTTCAGAGGAGAGAGAGTCCAGGACGATACATCACCCTTTTAAAAAGGAGATAAATTTGTATGCTTCGATGTAAGCAAATTTTTTAGAAATGCCACTTTATATAATGTCATATTTTAAAAAGAAATTCATAAAGCCACTTTTAAAATATAATTGACTTAAAATATTATTTAAGTTTAGGTTAACTATGTTATGTTTGAATTTAGTTTTTATGGTTGAATCTTTGTTAGGGTTAAACCCTTTTAAGTTCATAATCTTCGAGTAGAGTTTTGGAAAATACATTTGACTTGAATCTATTTAAGAATTAAAAATTATTTATGAAAGATAGATGCAAAGAAAGAAGATAAACATGACGCAACACGTTTGTTTATAGTGCTTTTTTCTGGGAAGAAAAAAAAGACGGAAGAGAAAATATATACAAACAATGAACGGAGTTGTTCAGATCAATTTGGTTGGTGAGGGGTACATAAGAAGTCAAAGATGGTTATGAGGAGATGTTAAGTGTCATACCAATCAGAAGAGACGAAGAAATGTATTAAGATAAGGAGAAATGAAACATTTTCATCGTCTTTAAGTATCCACATATTCTTCCCTCTATTTTATACTTGGAAATATTATGTTGTTAATGTTAGTTTCTGCTAATTTTGTTACTTTCTGCAAGAAATTAACCTGAGTTATCTTCATTACTTCAAAATAATACAATTATTTTATGAAAAAACAATTTACCAATGAATTAATGAACCTTTTAACTCATTCAAATAGAAGAAATCATTGGAAACATCGATTTAGAGAAGTAGTTTATATACAATTGTATTTTAAAAAACCTGAATTATCTTAATTACTTCAAAATAATACATTTTTTACTAAAGATGCAATTTAAGCATGAATTAATGAATATTCTTCTATAAATGCATATAAATTAAAAATATGATTTTAATATATTTTCAAAAACATAATCTTATAAATCCAAATAAAAAAAACATAAAACATTAAAAATATATGTCACAAATTATTTAGGTAACAAATATAAACCAAAAACAATATACATTTACGACAAAACCCGCGCGCATGCGCGGGTACTCACCTAGTAGATAATAAAAAAGCATTCTTAAGTTTAAACTAATTCATTTATTTACCTCGCGCGCGGGGTGTAACCTATTAGCTATAAAATACAATATTTCAATAGCTACAATATAAAAAAGATATCGTGTATTTATTATTAAGAAACTATTAGATAATCTTAATACTAAGTTTTAAATTCGTTAACATATTACTGTATTAATTTCCAGCGCACTGTTCTTCATAGTACTCGATACATGATGATGTCGTATTTGATTTATTTTATTAAAATATTTCTTCTTAAGAAATGAATAGGTAATAAAAAAGTATTCTTAAGTTTAAACTAATTCAGTTATTTACCTCGCGCGCGGGCGTAACCTATTAGTTATAAAATATAATACTAAGTACAATATAAAAATGAAATAGTGTATTTATTATTAAGAAACTATGAGCTAACCTAAATATTATGCTTCAATTTCGTTAACATATTAATGTATACCACTTAATTTAATATTGAAAACGTAGAAAATTAAATGATTTCTTAATATATGTGGAATAACCTTAAAAATCATCTAAAATGGGACAAAGAGAATAAAATATTCCTAGAGCAACAACAACAAAACGGAGAAGTGAGTCAAATCATGCTTCTTTAGTTTCAAACCATCAAATAAACACACAAATTCAGAGAATCAATCAATCAAAACATGTTGTTCTTCTAACGAGAACACACACAAACGGAACGCTAGAGAATTTTGCAATCCAATTGAACAAAGTTATAAAGAAGAACACACAAACAAACAATCTTTCATACAAATAAGGCTCAAATTTCAGATTTTAGAAGAATGCATTGAAAAGAAGATACAATAAACAAAGAATTGTGAAGCTTTTTCTGGAAAATCAAATCGAATTCTATACTGAAATCCATAAAACTTGGGTTAATAAATATATTAAACTTGGGTTCCATCATAGATCTGAGATATCATAACAATTTTGATCTATTCAATCTTCTCTTATTCACCGAATTAATTTACAAAAGGAGGAAGAAGAAGAGAAAAAGAATCGTGGATTTATTCATTAATGCTCAATTACAACCATAGATCTAAAACCAATACAAATAAATCGACGGTGTTGATCTTTTGCAGTATAATTATTTTTGTTTCCAGTTAGATGCTCTTTTACTATCATCACGTTGAATTACAGGGGTATAATTGTCCAGAAAACCATTTTAAACCCTCAAAACTACCAATAAAGTACACCATCATGGTAAAATATCTATATTGAAAGAAAAATTAAAAAAAGTACCTATAAATGTAAGAAGCCCTTTAAGTTTTTATTTATTAAGATTACATAATGACGTCCACGCCATAGATCACCATCTCATGTCACGTTTATATTCTTACTAGATCATATAATAGTTTTCGTATAAGAGCCTATGATTAAGAATATTAAGAAAATAAAGGATATTTTATTCAAAATTTCAGACGTCCGCATGACGAATTTGTGACATAATGATTTCAAGTATCGACGCGACGTGTTGGTTAAAGTGAGAACTGAAACCTAGAAAAACCCTCGAAGAATAAAGTAGTTAATGTTGCTGTTGGGTCCGTGAACGGTCGAGGCCAATAGATCATTAATTTCAAACTCTTTTGACATTTGAGACTTGGAACTTGCAAGTTTGGTTCTTTTAGCCAAAAAAAAACTTGCAAGTTTATTTCATTTTGTTGTTTAGCAAAAAAAAAAAGAAGTTTGGTTCATTTTGTTCAACGATAAACACGTTGCATAGATTTCAGCTGGTGAGTGCAAATCCCATCATCATTCCAGCTACATTACTAAATTACATCTTACATAGTTAAACAAAACATGTAATACTGTATCAATATCATTTATCAAAAGAAAGAATCAAAGCCAAGCAATATACATCCTTTTGGACAAAAGAAATCAGAATTTCATATTTTTTTCTGAAAAAAAGATAAAAAATAACATACCAAGAGAGTGTTTGGCAAGAGTCTTTTAAGTCTTTAAAAAATTTAAAAGATTTAAAAAACTATTTTTTGCCAAGCATGATTTAAAAACTTTATTAATTTTAAAGTCTTAATAGCTTGTTTTTTTTTCCTCTTGTTTTTTTTCTTCTAAAGCCACCGAGAGCAAGCTTTTACCATTACAAAATGTTATATCTATTATTTTTCTCTTTTCTCAACATTATCAAAAAAAATTTTGTAGACTTATATATAATTGATAACTAAAAAATCAAAAGTTTACAAAAGTGAATGAAAATAACAACTTTTTGCAAAATGATAAAATTTTGTCAAATGAATGAAAATATCAACGTTTTGCAACATGAATAAGCCTAACAAAATTTTGCAAAATGAATAAAAAAATTATAAGCATTTTGTTTGTGATTGAACTTATAAGCTTTAACGTTTTTGAAGCTGATTTGAGTTGGAAGCACTTAAAACATCGTTTATATTATTTGAAATGTCAATAATGCATTTATAAGAAAGATTCATAAGCTCTAGAATTCCATCCAAATATTTTTCAATTTGTTCTACTTCTTAATGAAGTTTTTGGTTATTAAACCAAAACATGAAATAATATAATAAAAAAAAATTAGATATTTTTCTTGGTTTATGTTATCATTTATATTTTTTACAAAAAAATATTTATAAGTATTTATTAATAAGTGAAAAAGTATTTATTAAAATAACAGTCAATTTTTTTACAGATTATATTACCAAACAGTCTTTTATTAACAGCTAAAATCTCTGGAGCCTAAAATTACAACATTAATAGCCAAAATTTCTACAGCCAAAAACCTACCGCAAAAGTTTAAATTTAAATCATTACCAAACGCTCCCCAAATATTTAAAAATCGACTAATATGGGAGTAGACAAATACAGTTAATACGCAGGCCCGACCCTGGGCTAAAGCCCGTAAAGCAAGGGCTTTAGGCACCAAAATAAGTCTATATATTTAAGGGCACCAAATTTGCCAAAACATGTTCGTAGTGTAGTGGTTGAGTGTTGTATCTAGAGAACCTTGTCGCAGGTTTGAGACTCTCAAGCGCATTTTTAATATTTTATTTTGTTTTTGGGCTAATTTTTTCTCCCTCGACTTTAGGCGCCCCAAAATACGGAACAACTAAATTATATGGAACAAACGGTAAGGAATGAACGAAACAAAAGTTGAATGATGTTTATAATAAATGTGGTACAAACGAATAAAAGTTTTAGATAAGTTTATATGGAATGATCGAAACAACCTTTCTCATATAATATTATATTACTGAATATATTTAACACATAATATTTTCAATATTTTTTAATAAAAAAATCAGTAAAACCCACATTTGTACACCACCGCACCGATTCACGGTACACGATACACGGTACACGGACGAGGCAAATATATATATATATATATATTTTTTTTTTTTGCTAAATAAATATTTGCCTTTAATTTTTGTTTTTTTGCTAAACAAACGAGGCAAATATTGCTATGTAGTTTTTTTTATATATTTGTTCATGCACCAAGTATGCGTTACAAATAACCACTGAAAAAAACATGCACCACACCTTTGTACTTATCTGCTCAGTAGTTTTTTGGAGTTTTATATATTCATGATTAAAGTGGGTTGCATGTAACGCATAAATATTTTCCAACATATGGCAACTAGTACGACCATAAAATGTCAAAAAAAATTATACCGTCGACTAATTGATCCAAACCTTTTAATCATAATTTTTATTAAAATCATTTGTATACATTCTACTAAACCTTTTAATTATAATTTTTTTAAATGATTTGTTTACATTTGATTAGATAATTATTTGCGTTATACGAAAGATAAAATAATTATCGAATAAAATTAATATAATTTTAGTTAAAAAATCAATTGTAGTTACTATAAAAACTATTATTTATATTTTTGAATTTGCGATTGTTTTGTCCCATCCGTAAAATTTTAAGAAAGTAATAAAAATTTAAAATTTGTAGTCAATAAAAATGGGGAATCATATACATCATGAGACTAATCATAAATAATGATACACTGAATTTTTAAAACAACTAATATATTTATTTCTAAATTTTTGTGTAAAATTTTACTCAAGAAAGATATAAAAATAGAAGATTTGGTGTACGGCCAAAAAATTGTTCACCAACTTAACTTACGGTTTTATAAATAAACTATTATTTCAGTCTTATTTAGTTGAAGATTTGTGTTTAAAATATGTTTAGGAATATAAATTGTAATAGTTAAGTTAGTATTGTGTATTATAATAGTGTTTGTATATTGAGATAAAAGCACTTAGTAATAAATTAAAATGCTAAATAGAAAAAATTTAGAAAAATCTAGGGCTTGAGACATCGTCCATTTTTATTTTGCAATATTCCTTTTTTAATATATAGAAGATCATTCAAAAATAATTATTTCAAATATGATAATTAAAATCACATAGGTTATATCATTCCCTAATTAACTACAAATCCTAATTTGTATTTTTCTTTATTAAAAATAGTGTATGTACATATATACACATCTACTTGCTCTCACCCACCCACTAAACCCGTTGGATTCCTCACGCTTTCTTTTTGTTTTTCCGAAACATTCTCTTTAGCTATAACAAATCAAACTGCATTATTTTTTTTTTTTTGGAAAAAGTCAAACTGCATTATTAATAAACCCTTCTTCCTTCTTGCTCATATCCTCTACACAACTTTTTTTTAAATTAATGGAAACGTTGTCGAGAAGCCTAAGCAAAAGCTTTGAGTTGGTAACGAGCAATAGTAACCATTTCTCTAGGAGAAGTGGTTCAATCCACGACCACGACGAGGAAGCTCTTAAATGGGCTGCTCTAGAGAAACTCCCAACCTTCACTCGTCTACGTACCACTATCTTCCAACCTTATGATCTCGTCGACGTTACTAAACTCGGCGTCGATGATCGTCAAAAGTTTATCGATTCTATCTTCAAAGTTACCGAGGAAGATAACGAGAAGTTTTTGAAAAAGTTGAGGAAACGAATCGATAGGTATTACTCTAGCTTTTTTTGGTACGACTGTTTTTAATTATATTGGCATGCAATTTACCATCTAATTCTATTTTTTTGTAAAATATTTTATGTAAATTGCATCTTTATTTTTTTTTATTAAAAACCCCACTTTTGGCATTAAATATGTATTAGATATAAAATCTGCAAATATCATGTTTTCGGTTTTTATTTTATTTTTGATATGAGATTTTTAACATATACGAAATGACTTTTGTTATGGCAGAGTCGGGATAAAGTTACCAACCGTAGAAGTGAGATTCGAAAAATTAACGATAGAGGCGGATTGTCACATCGGAAAAAGAGCTCTTCCAACGTTACCTAATGTTGCCTTAAACATTGCAGAGAAAAGTCTTGCTTTACTTGGTTTTATCTTACCTAAAACCACCAAACTCACTATCCTTAGAGATGCCTCCGGTATTATCAAACCTTCAAGGTGAATATAACTCTGAAATTACAATATATTTCATTTTTTATATCATTTTCCGTGTTGACTATTTTCATGTTAATGTATATGGTTTTGGTGGGTTGTAGAATGACACTTTTATTAGGTCCACCATCATCAGGGAAAACAACTCTTTTATTGGCGTTAGCTGGAAAGTTGGATCCAAGCTTAAAGGTTAAATTAATACACAAGGCTAGTTACAAATTATATAGTATAAAAAAGGGTTAACTAACTTAGTAAAGTGATTAATGAAATGGACAGGTTAAAGGGAGAATAACATACAATGGGCATGGATTGGACGAGATTGTGCCACAGAAAACATCAGCATACATAAGCCAAAACGATGTTCATATTGGAGCCATGACTGTCCAAGAAACTCTTGATTTCTCTGCTAGGTGCCAAGGCATTGGCACTAGATACGGTATTTTAATTATCACTTTTTCTATCAATTTGTGATAATAGAATTTAGTTATTAGATTGGTAAAGCAAATTAAGAATTTTGATTTTGATGTTATAGATTTGTTAAGTGAATTGGTGAGAAGAGAGAAGGACGCAGGGATATTGCCCGAACCGGAAGTGGATTTATTCATGAAGTCCGTTGCAGCCGGAAATGTTAAGAGCAGTCTCATTACAGACTACACTCTCAAAGTAATAATCTCACTTTAATATCTATTGCGCGATTGTTTTCGAAAATGGTACATATAATGTATATTAATTTAGTCTAGCTACTTACTAAAAGGTAATTAACATCCGTATAATTAGACTAATTAGTGGAGTTTAATATATTTTCTTTTGTATATTTTTCAGATTTTGATTTCTTTTATAATTTGTTTTTTTTATATATATAGAAAAAATAAACCCAAATTATACTAAGATTTATGCATGGGAAATGAAATAGAAAACTAGTCCCAAAAAATAAAAATTCGGAGATAACTATGTAATCTATAAAAATCTAACTCACGCCATTGGTGGGCCTACATTCACTTACTCCCTTTATCCTCTTTACTAGTTTTCATTGAACCACCCCAATAGTTCAGAAATTAAACAATTTAGTCTATTGTTTTTGGCAATTCTGGGGTAATTTATGTGATTGTTTCATTTTCAGATATTAGGGCTTGACATATGCAAAGATACTGTGGTCGGAGATGAGATGGTACGAGGAATCTCAGGTGGTCAAAAGAAAAGAGTAACAACAGGTATATATAGGAAACATTTTTCACCTACCTTGATCCATGTTAATTCCATGATTTATATTTACCCACGATTCTCTCTCTTTTCCTCAAAAAATAAAACTAAATAGGAGAGATGATAGTAGGACCAACAAAGACGTTGTTCATGGACGAGATATCGACAGGTCTAGACAGTTCAACAACATACCAAATAGTGAAATGTCTTCAAGAGATTGTTCGGTTCTCGAACGCAACGGTTCTCATGTCCTTGTTACAACCAGCTCCTGAAACGTTCGACCTCTTCGATGACATCATTCTAATATCAGAAGGCCAGATCGTGTACCAAGGTCCACGTGACCATGTTCTTAACTTTTTTGAGACTTGTGGTTTCAAGTGTCCCGACCGCAAAGGCACCGCGGATTTCTTGCAAGAGGTATATCTAACCCTTTCTTTGTTCACTCTTTCAAAATTTATATTACTTGACCAAGAATTGATAGTTAAGTGGTATATTATCTACTAGTAAACTTGATTCCCTCCCTAAAGAGCAACTTATCAGTAAATGATTTTTATTAGCCATTACAACATTAAACTAACGCCTCTTTATTTGTCACCTTTGTTTTTTTTAGTATATGCACTAAATGGCCATATTTTAGTAACACGACATGTGACACAATTATAAAGTTCATTTGTCGTGTGTGGTTTTTTTTTTTAAAACATGATCGATTTCGCATATATTTTGACAAATAACATGTATTTTTATCCAGCAGTACGCTATTTTACACGACATCATCATTTTATTCACTTATGCTTAGAAAAACTCATAAATATAATCAAGTTTTACCATTGAAGTTTTTTTGGGGGAAAAAGGACCACATCTAGCAACATGACCCTTGATTATAGAAGAAAATAACTGACCCACTTGCCTTGGTGAACAGGTAACTTCGAAGAAAGACCAAGAACAGTATTGGACAGACACCACAAAACCATATAGATACATTCTTGTCTCCGAATTCTCCAAACGATTCAAAAGCTTCCATGTCGGAACCGATCTTGGAAATGATCTATCCGTCCCTTACGACAGATTCAAATCACATCCAGCGTCTCTTATGTTCAACAAACACTCTGTTCCAAAATCTCACCTCTTCAAGATCTGTTGGGACAGAGAAGTGCTTCTCATAAAACGCAACGCTTTCTTCTACGTTTTCAAGACGGTTCAGATCATTATAGTAGCCTTGATCGCTTCCACAGTGTATTTGAGGACGGAGATGAACACAAAGAACGAGAATGATGGAGCCGTTTACATTGGTGCATTGACGTTCTCCATGATCGCTAACATGTTCAATGGATTCGCGGAACTTTCTATGATGATTCAAAGGCTTCCCGTGTTCTACAAGCAACGAGACCTTTTGTTCCACCCTTCTTGGACCTTCACTCTCCCAACAGTTCTCTTGAACATTCCTATCTCCATCTTCGAATCCGTTGTTTGGGTCAGTATTACCTATTACTTGATCGGATTTACTCCTGAAATTAGCAGGTGAGTATGATTCTTGAACCAGCTAAATTTAACTTGTTACATTGTTCTCCAGTGATGCTAGCTTCGCCGGTGATTTGAGATGCAAAACATCAATAGAGACTTGAGTTAGAGTTAACATGTCCTGAAAATATTAATGTTCAATGGATCCCAACTTCCTAGTTATGAAAATGTAAATCATTGAACATTTTTGGATTTGTTTATGGCAGGTTTTTGAAGCATTTATTGGTGATATTTCTGACACAGCAAGTGGCTAGTAGTCTTTTTCGATTCAGCGCGGCAACTTGTAGATCGATGATTCTTGCAAATACGGGAGGATCTCTAGTTGTTATGCTCCTCTTCTTACTTGGAGGATTTATTATACCTAGAGGTTATATTATATACCTTATACATCAAAAACACTGTCTAACTGATTGCTAAAAATTTGCATGTTTAAATGTTTGATAATGGTCAATAGGTGACATTCCTATATGGTGGAAATGGGCTTACTGGGTTTCACCTATGGGTTACACTTACGATGCTCTAACTGTCAACGAAATGCTTTCTCCTAGATGGATGGATCAACCGGTAAACTCTAACCAATATTTCTACTCTAGTTACTAAAATGTCTTTGAACTTCTTTAATTAAACAACGGTCTTATACTTTGCCTTGCAGTCTTCTGATAATTCCACGAGGTTAGGAGTGGCAGTTCTAAAGATTTTCGATGTTTTCACGGATCCAAGCTGGTACTGGATCGGGGTAGGAGTCCTTCTCGGCTTCGTGATTCTCTTTAACATCCTAGTCACCCTCGCTCTTACCTATCTAAACCGTAAGTTCACCTATATTGACTGATTGATTTTATCATTTTTTCTATTACGATTCTGATTTATACAATAACTTGGGACCTAAATGTAGTACATAAAATACAAACGCCAATTGGTTTTAATATGGAAACACATGAACAATGACATTTTTTTTTTATCATTAACATCATGTTTTCTTGATATACCAGCACTTGACAATACGCAAGCCATCGCTTCTAAAGAGACTACAGAAGAAAACAGAGCCGGTAATGGCGTAGAGAGTGAGATCACTACAGTTAAAAGAGGAATGGTTCTACCTTTTACCCCTCTCTCAATGTCCTTCGACAATGTCAACTACTACGTCGACATGCCTAAGGTAACACCAAATCCTCAAATCCTTGATTACATTAATTAAATGCGTTGAAGCTTAACCAATAATGTTATGAAACCATAAAACAACAAATAGGAAATGAAGGAACAAGAAGTTACCAAGGATAAGCTTCAGCTACTAAGGGAAGTGACAGGAGTGTTTAGGCCAGGAGTGTTAACAGCTCTCATGGGAGTCAGTGGAGCTGGTAAGACGACTTTAATGGATGTTTTGGCGGGTAGAAAGACCGGTGGGTACATCGAAGGAGACATTCGAATATCCGGTTTCCCTAAAAGACAAGAAACTTTTGCAAGAATCTCTGGTTATTGTGAACAAAATGATATCCACTCGCCACAAGTCACTGTTAGAGAGTCTCTCATTTACTCTGCTTTCCTTCGTCTCCCAAAAGAAGTCACCAAAGATGAGAAAATGGTAATGATTCTTCTTGAAAACATTACAGCATTTGATATCAATAGACTAATGAAAACACCGAATTTTGTAGAGATTTGTGGACCAAGTTTTGGAGTTAGTAGAGCTAAACAGTCTAAAAGACGCGATAGTTGGACTTCCTGGGATCACAGGGTTATCAACAGAACAGAGGAAGAGACTCACAATCGCAGTGGAATTAGTGGCGAATCCTTCAATAATCTTCATGGATGAGCCGACTTCAGGGCTTGATGCGAGGGCTGCAGCGATTGTGATGAGAACAGTGAGGAACACAGTTGACACAGGAAGAACTGTGGTATGCACAATCCACCAACCTAGCATTGATATCTTTGAAGCTTTTGATGAACTTTTGCTAATGAAAAGAGGAGGACAAGGGATTTACGCTGGTCCTTTAGGCCAAAACTCGCACAAGATTATCGATTATTTCCAGGTCAGATTCTTCATTTTGTTAAAGAATTCCATATTTCAATGTAAGAAATTTTAATCACTAGTCTTTCTGAGAAACCGCAGGCGATTCCTGGAGTTCCGAAAATTAAAGACAAGTATAATCCGGCGACATGGATGCTAGAAGTGAGCTCAATGACTGCAGAAACTAAGCTTAAGATAGATTTTGCTGAGTATTACCAAACATCTTCCTTATATCAGTAAGTTAAACATAAGACTCAAAACTGTGACCATTCCCCAACATTTATACTCAATTAGATTTGATCTTGGTCATGTAGACAAAACAAGAAACTTGTAAAGGAACTAAGCACACCACCACAAGGAGCACAAGATATCTACTTCTCTACGCAATTCTCACAATCATTTTTAGGACAGTTCAAATCTTGTCTATGGAAGCAGTGGATAACTTACTGGAGAACTCCTGACTACAATCTAGCCAGATTTTTCTTTACATTGGTTGCAGCTCTTATGGTCGGAACAATTTTCTGGAAAGTTGGCACAAAAAGGTTCGTTCAATGACCTAAATCCAATCAAGACCTACAAGCCAATTCTTACATAAACCCTAAAACAATTTTATCTTATGTACAAATAGGGACAATGCCAATGATCTTACAAAGGTTATTGGAGCAATGTATGCAGCGGTTTTATTCGTGGGAATAAATAATGCTACATCTGTCCAACCGCTAGTAGGCGTGGAACGAAGTGTGTTCTATCGAGAAAGAGCTGCTGAAATGTACTCTGCTTTACCCTATGCCCTAGCACAGGTAAGATTATCCTAGAACCAATGTTAGTTACTTGACTCACAAGAAACCTCGACGAATAAGTAGTTAACTAAAACTTTTCGATTGGTTTCAGGTGGTATGCGAAATACCGTATGTACTGATCCAAACTACGTATTATACGCTAATTATTTACACAATGTTGTGTTTCGAATGGACAGTAGCCAAATTCTTTTGGTTTTTCTTTGTCACATTCTTCTCCTTCCTCTACTTCACATTCTACGGGATGATGACAGTTTCCGTCACCCCGAACCAGCAAGTCGCTGCCGTTTTCGCAGGAGCTTTCTATGGACTTTTCAATCTCTTCTCCGGTTTTCTCATCCCTAGACCGGTTAGTTTTGCTTACTTTTCTCGCAAGAAATCTTAAAACCTAAGGGTTTTTTCCCTTTTGAGTAGATTATAACTTATAAGTTGTTTTTTTTGACAGAGAATCCCAAAATGGTGGATATGGTACTACTGGATCTGTCCAGTTGCATGGACTGTTTATGGATTGATTGTTTCTCAGTACGGTGACGTGGTGGATACCATTAAAGTTCCGGGTATGACGGAGGATCCAACGATAAAATGGTACATTGAAAACCATTTTGGGTACGACCCGAATTTCATGGGCCAAATTGCTGCTGTGTTAGTGGGCTTCACTTGCTTTTTCGCTTTCATGTTTGCCTTCGGCATTAAAATGTTAAACTTCCAACATAGGTAGTAGAGCCAAGATTTTAAAGTCAAATACGTTTTATATTATTTTTAGGACGTGATATGATATCATGAAAAAGATATATGAAAGCTTGTTCAATTCTCAATCACATTTCGTGCCAAATAAAGCTTTGTGAGATAATATTATCAATTATTAATCCCTTTAAATTTAGACCACTTAATCCAATCTCATATTAAAAACGTGCATCTTGTAAGACCACGTGGTTTTTCCAGTATGTGGATAGATCGCTTAGCAAGTGGATTAAGAGAAAATGTATAATTTATTACGTTTCGAGACAAATCTTTAGGTTAAATAATAGAGATAATTACTAGAATAACCTTTTTAGATATTTGGTTTACTCAAATAACCTTTAAATTTTGAGCTTTTATTTCTTGAGCTAAAAAAGATTACAAAGACATTAAAAATACTTCAAATTCGTTTATTAACGAAAATGCCATTGAGAAAAAAAACCCAACATAAAACCAAAAAAAAAAAAAAAAAAAATCAGATTTCATCTTCTTCTTCCTCTCTCCGGCGACTCAAATCGCGATTTCTTCTCCGGCGACGAGATTCGTTGCTTTTAACGGTTAGTTTTGAAACAAATCATGAGTTATCTTCCTCTCTATCATTCACGAGTGTTTTGAGTTCGGATTTATGAACTTCAATATGTTCTTCGTTCATAGGTTTCGAAATTCCGGCGAAGAAAAGTTCCGATTAGTGTTGGGGTTTCGTTTTCGTGCGTTGTAGAGAGGTAATCTCTTGATTCTAACCGGTTTCGTTTGGGTATGTTGAACTTTTGTAAAATCACGTTTTGATCCAAATCTGAATTTTTTCCAGATCTGGATTTTTTCCCGATCTGGATTTTTTCCAGATCTGGATTTTTTCCAGATCTGGATTTTTGTTTGATGGTAGACTTATTTTTTGTTTGATGGTAGACTTATTTTCTGTTTGATGGTAGACTTATTTTCTGTTTGATGGTAGACTTATTTTCTGTTTGATGGTAGACTTATTTTCTGTTTGATGGTAGACTTATTTTCTGTTTGATGGTAGACTTATTTTCTGTTTGATGGTAGACTTATTTTCTGTTTGATGGTAGATTTATTTTCTGTTTGATGGTAGATTTATTTTCTGTTTGATGGTAGACTTATTTTCTGTTTGATGGTAGACTTATTTTTGTTTCAGTGGTAGACTTATTTTCTGTTTGATGGTAGACTTATTTTCTACTCGATGATAGACTTATTTTCCAAAATGTTCTAATTTCCATGAATTTCTTTACAGGTATTCTTTGTACGTGCAATGCGTAACCTCATGAAGATTGTAAAGAACATCCAAAAGATCATGAAGATGGTAGATTTTTATGAGACACACACGTTCTGATTTGTAATATAAGATACAATTGTTATGGTAGACTTTTTGCAAAGAGATTCAAACATTATGGTAGACATTTATGAACATTTTTTGTAGTGTAATGAATGAATTGACAACATTTATTTATTTTCATGTATGGTCAAAACATAACTTCTGAAATGTCTCTGTAACGATTACAAAATCCTTAAAACACGAGTACGAGTTCAAACACGAGTACGAGTTCATACGAAAAGATACAAAAAAATATATGAAAATATATAGTACATACTAAATTTACAACCACTTGTATATAAATCTATCATCACTTGCATGATATAGGTCGAACCGGGTTTAATAGTGTTTTTAAAAATAATAATATATATAGTTTTTGTATAATTATAAGTCTATCATCGAGTAGAAAATAAGTCTACCATCAAAAAGAAAATAAGTCTACCATAGAACAAAAATAAATCTACCATCAAACAAAAAATAAGTCTCCCATCAAACAGAAAATAAGTCTACCGTCAAACAACAATAAGTCTACCATAAAACCAAAATAAGTCTACCATCAAACGGAAAATAAGTCTACCATCAAACAGAAAATAAGTCTACCGTCAAACCAAAATAAGTCTACCATCAAACAGAAAATAAGTCTACCATCAAACAAAAATAAGTCTACCATCAAACATAAAATAAGTCTACCATCAAATAGAAAATAAATCTACCATCAAACAGAAAATAAGTCTACCATCAAACAGAAAATAAATCTACCATCAAACAGAAAATAAGTCTACCATCAAACAGAAAATAAGTCTACCATCAAACAGAAAATAAGTCTCCCATCAAACAGAAAATAAATCTACCATCAAACAGAAAATAAGTCTACCATCAAACAGAAAATAAGTCTACCATCAAACAGAAAATAAGTCTACCATCAAACAGGAAATAAGTCTACCATCAAACAAAAAATAAGTCTACCATCAAACAGAAAATAAGTCTACCAATTGTTTGTTTTTTTTTTTTTTTTTTTTTTTTTTTTTTAGTATTTATTGGTATTCCATGAGAGCAAAATCGTCCTCATAGGGGTCTGGAGAGAATTGATCGTTTTGTGTTGGTTTGATAGCAGTGTCGTCGTCGTCGGAGCCGTCGAGCTGATCTATGGCGGCGGCGAGAAATTCTTTGAGTTTGGTAGAGCGGGATTTTTTGGAGGAGGTTGAACTTGTCGAGGGAGCCGGACTAGCAGGTTTGGTGATGGGAGGAGATTTGGCTTTGGGTTGGATAGGTTGAGGCTTTGGTAGGGTAAGTTGGCTTGGAGTAAGAAGTGGAATGGATTTGGATACTGTCTTGACGTGATGGTGAAAATCTTTATTTTGCTGAAAGAATTTTTGAATATTGGATAAGGAACAGCGGTCTAAGTTATACGTATCCCACCATTTGACGCGAAACTCACGTACAAGAGAAAATGGCATATTGGGTAAAAATTCGGTAAGGTTGAAGTGCCAACAACATATCCATGGAATACCCATGTCGACATGGAATTGGATTTGGTTTTTTGCTACAATGGGTTGTTTAGGTAGATGTTTGAGATAAAAGGGACGAGAGGTGTTGAGGAGTTCAGCTGGGTAAATTGAGTCAATGGGGCCAAACCAGTGCCACCATTCATAGAACCAGCCAGGTATGGATATAGGGAATAGGTGGTCAAAGGAGATAAACCACGAGTGGGTATAGGAGCGTAAGTAAAAGGTTTTGAAGAAGGCTTCGTGATAGTCTGTGTAAGTATAACCAGGAATATGGTACCCTGGCGTAGAAAAGGACATTTGAGTATGGTGGTTTAAGAAACCAAGGTCTCGAATAGTGGCGACACGCAAAAATTTGCATGTCAAGTAAGAAATGAGATTTGGATTATCTTTGTCGGGGTAATGGATAATTTCAGCAGACTTAGAGTCTACTAGAATGTACTCATAGAAAGTACGGTTTTTGATTACATTGTCTGTTGGGTAAAGAGCGTCTTCATAGAAGACTGAGGATGTGTAGGCCTGTAGCTCTTTGAGTGAGGCTTGTTTAGTGACATTGGTTGTCATGAGGTGTTGCTTATTAGGTTTAACAAAATATTGGGATTTTGGATTAGGTGTTTGGCTGGATTGACTAGATGGTTGCCCTTTATCTGGGTTAACCGCTTTTGAATACGAAAGAGGAGGATATTCAGCAAGGGCTGAAAATCTGTTTGGAATAGATAATGGTTTTCCTTGTAAATGTGGCTGATTTTTGATGTAGTCCGATGCGGTCATCGGCTTCTTGTTTTTGTGATCAGTCATGTTGAATATTTGGTGGAGATTCTTGAATTTTGCCCTGCAAATATTCTCTTGTTAGAAAATCAGGCAAGGAATTATTTTCTCCTTTTATATGTTGAATATCAAAATCGAAAACAGATAAGATGGCTTGCCATCTTGCGAATATTTGTTTTGATACTAGGTTTTTAACATCTTTTTTAAGTATTTCTTTAGCTGATTTACAATCAACTCTCAATAAGAATTTTTTGTTTATAAGATCGTCCTGAAATTTGGATATACAGTTGACTATTGACAAAACTTCTTTTTTGACTGTTGAATAATTTCTCTGTGGTCCTATCCAGACACCATAGTGAAATCTGACAATAGTTTCTTGGCTAGAATCGCGTAATTGTTGTTTTAATATTCCTCCGTAACCTAATTCCGAGGCATCGGTTTCGACAACCATATTTGCTTCAGGATTGGGTATGGTCAAACATGGAAGTGTTTTAACTTTCTGTTTAATTTGTTGAACTAATTTTGTATGTTGAATAGTCCATGGTTTTGGATTCTTTTGAAGTCGTTGAAATAAGGGTTGAATAGTTTTCCTAAGATTAGGAAGGAAGTCTGAAACATAGTTTAGACATCCTAGAAATCTTTGTAATTGCGTTTTTTCCCTTAATTCATCAGGGAATTTATCTGCAAATTCTATAGATCTTGAAATAGGAGTAAGTGTTCCTTGATATATGTGATGGCCTAAAAATCTTATTTTTGTTTGAAATAAAGACATTTTTTTTGCTGATAAGACTAGACCATGTCTTTTGACAATACTCAAAAATGTATTTAGATGACTAAAATGTTGATCTATAGATGTTGAGTATACTAAAACATCGTCAATGTATACAATCGTAAATTTAGAATATTGATTAAATATATCATTCATGATATGTTGAAATTCGGAAGGTGCATTCTTAAGTCCGAATGGCATTACGTTCCATTCGTAATGGCCAAAGGGTACAGTAAATGCTGTTTTATATTTATCTTTTTCGGTTATCTGGATTTGCCAGAAACCGCTTTTTAAATCAAATTTTGAAAATATTTTTGCATTGTATAAACGTTTGAGTAGATCTCTTTTATTTGGTATTGGATATCTAATCCATTGTAAGACATCATTAAGTGGTTTATAATTGATAACTAGTCGTGGTACACCACGTTCTTTCTCGGCTTGATTGTTAACATAAAATGCCGAACAACTCCATGGGGATTTAGATGGCCTGATTAGTTTCTTTTTAAGTAAATCATTTATCTCTTGTTTACAAGTTTCTAAAAACTCTTTATTCATTTGAATAGGTCGTGCTTTAGTGGGTATATTTCTTTCACTAAAGTCTGGTATATAAGGAAGTTCAACAGTGTGTTGTTTCCTTTCCCAAAATGCATTTGGTAAGTCTGAGCATACTTGGTTTAGTAAATTATTTTCCATTGTTTTTATTTTATCTTGCACATATTGAGTATTAAGTTGTTCTTCAATTTTTTTATAAGTTATTTCTTCTTGTAAGTGTTGAATATGGGCTTTTTTACCTTTTATTAAATTAATTGTTTTATGAATAGTATTTTGTTGAAGACTATGTATTTCTTTAGTTTTCATTGGAGATAAAAAGTTGAATAGTAATTTTGTTCCTACAACCTTTGTTGTTAACCCGATATTTGTTACTTTAAAAGGGTATATTTGTGTAAAAAATGGGGTTCCTAAAATTACCTCTTGTGATAAGTTTTTTACTAACATAAATTGATTTTTAAAGCAATAGCCTTGATTGCATATTTTTGCACATGGTAGTTTATATTGTACTTTTAAACTACTACCATTAGCACCGCTTAATCTTTCTGTAGTTTTTTCATAATATTTAGTTGGAATAACTCCTTCACGGATGCAGTTATAATCTGCACCAGTGTCCATTAAGGCGATTATGTTTATTTTAAAATCATGACCTATATGTAGCGTAATATTTGTATACCATTTTTGGTAATTAATTTTATCTATTATTTGAATATAGTCTTCAATATTTGATTCCTGATTATCTTCTGTTATTTCTAACGGTGGGTTACTTGATGATGCATTATTATTTTTTGATTCTAAGAAGGATATTCTTTCAATTAATTGTGCCTGGTGCGCATTAAATTGTAACTGTTTAAGATCTTGATCATTTACAATTTCTTGTAAATGTTTAATTTGAGATTTTATTTGTTTAATTTCGTTTTGTAAGTCTCCAGTGGAGACTTGTTTAAATAAATTCTGAGTTGGATATTTTTCAAATATTTTATGAAGGCTAAAAGGTTTTGGTGATTCTTTTTGACCTTCTCGGTTAATCATATCCTTTAATTTTATTAAGTATTCTCTTTTGATATCTGAATCTTCAATTTTATCTATAAGTTCTAGCAGAAATTGTTTATCTTCTTCTTTAGTTACGACATTGATTATTTTGCAATTGCATAAATTATCAGATAATTCTTGTATATCTTGGGAAGTATCGCTCGAATTGCCTATTTCATTTATTGAATTATCATCAGAATCTTCTGATGGTTCAGTATCAGATATTAATAATTTAGTTAATTTTTCTTGCATATCTGGTTGGTCTTGAAATATTTCATTAATTTTCTTTTTCATTTTACATTCCGTGGATCTATGTCCCGGTTTTTTGCAATTCCAACATACTATGTTTTGTTTATTTGTTGAATTATATCGTTTATTTTTAGAATAGTGCCTATTTTTTGTATATCTTTGATTATCTGGTTTTTTATAAAAATTTCCTTTTTTATTATGATATTCTATTTGATTATGTCTTCTATGTCTATGCTTTATTCGTTTAATTCTTGATGGTGGATTAAAGTTTTTGTAGCCATATTGTTCACGGAATGAACCCATGGTTACTTTGAATTTGAATTTATCATTTCGTTTTTTATCCTTTTGTTCTTGACATATTGATAATCCTATTTTTTTGATAAATGCAAATAATTGACCATAAGTAATAGTATTCCAAGGGACTGGTTGTCCACCTGAAATTTCTTTTAATTTATTGATTACTTTTTCTGCAAAGAAATTGGGTAATCCCGAAATAAATCGTTCTTTCCAAAAAGGTTGATTACAGTCTGGTCGTAAGAATATATTGGTTACGAAAACATCTTTATACCACTTAAAATCTCCTAGTGTTGGACATCTTAAATTGGTTAATATTATTTTTTTGCTTTCTAATTCTTCTGCTGGGTTACCTACAAAGTGCATTAGGATGGTATGAACTAGTACTTCTACAGCATTTTGTTTAGAGGTTTCAATTACAAAACCATCCTCATCTTCTGTTTGAATAATTTTTGTATGATTGATTATATTATTTTGTTGTTGAGAATTGAGTGAGTTATCCCACCAATATTTCAGTGATCCAGTGAATCCTGAAACTAATAATATGCATGCACCTCTATCATCTAGATCCCGATCATTGGCTTTAAAAGCCGCTGATGCCATACCCATTTCTTATAATAAATTCATTATTTCATATTCAGAACGTCCATCAATATTCCATTCATATATGCCGTTACCGGAGTACATATGATGAGAATATTTATGATGTTCTTCAAATAGCATATCTGGTGGGGTATGTCTTGAATAATAAGGTTGAGTTGATCTCATTGTTCTATTTTTTATTCGATTGATTTCTTGCATATCGCTCTCTGATGTTGCGGATGTGTGAATAGATTCATTGTCATTTTCATCTATGATATTGATATTTTTTCCCTTATCTAGATTTTCAAGTCTAGTGGCTATAGATTTTAGTATTTCATTTTGTCCAAATTTAATTGGTCTTGTTATAGGTTTGAATATTGGTGATGATACGGATGAAAAGGGATGTTGAATAGTTTGATCATAAGATAACTTATCATGGTTGCTAAGTTTATTATCTATATGATCTATTTGTTTGGATATAGTATGAAGTAATTGACTTTGATAATTGTTTTGTTGGTATACTGCTTTAATATCTTGTTGGGTTAGTGGATTTTTATCTTCTTGATTAGCTCCTGTTTTAAAGGGTGTTGCTTTAACTATTCGATCCGTTGTTTTTATTGTTAAATCCTTTAATGGTGGATGTACCGATCTAATTTGATTACCGTCGGTAGTTTCCCATATTTGACTTAATGTTGCACTAGTATTTATTGATTTAAATGGATATTTTATATTATTAGTACTTGTATGCAGTTCAAACCAGGTAAAGAATGGGATATCTGTTTCTTTTAAACTCATTGTATCATACCATTCTTGTCTAAATTTTGTTGTTTCTTGGTTTGAGAATGTTTTGAAATACCATTTTCTTTTTTCTTCATTTTCTTTTGAATAAAAATCTTCTTTAATGTATTGTTTATTAATTGTATAGTCTTTTCTTACAACATTAATAGTTCTAAAGTCTGACGGTGAAGGGGAAGTTGGATATGTAGTTTGAATAGGTTCTGCAATAGGAGCGTTAAATTTAATAGTATTATTTTGATTTTCATTTTGATTTATGCTTTCTGTTTCTGATTCATTACTGGAAGGACCAGTACGGAATTCAGAAAAAGAAGCTCTTGAAGGCATGGAAAACGAATTTCTTGAATAATAAGAACTTATTCTTGGAGGGAGTGGTTCTCTGAAAGAGCCAAATTTTAATAATATTCTCCCATCCGGTTGTTCACATATTTTTGAAATACTCCTTTGTTCGAAATTTCTTGGTGGTTGAGTAATTTCTATTTTCCATTGATCTGGAATAGTAATTTGATTCCAATTTAATTGTTTAGGCGCATAGGTAGCAGTTGGTGTATCTTTACTGTGTACTGCTAAGATAGTTGTTTCTCCTTTATCATCTTGTAATAAACATCTTGGATTGAATTCGGAATTTGATTGTTTGAAATATATTCGGTAAAGTAATAAGTACCCGTGTCTTTCATTGTGGAATTTTAGTTCCGGTAAATGGACATTTAGTACTAGAGTATTAAGTATTGTTGGATCATGTAGACTTATTTGACAATTAGGAGCGCAGTTAAAGTAAACTGCTCCATTGCATAAATTCGATTGTACCACTCCGAGGAGTGAATCTTCGAATTTTAATAAAGTTTTGTCTCTTAATAGCATAAGGATAGGTTGATCTATTCCAGTCCTTGATAATGGTTTAATTGCTATTTGTATAAGCCCGAAGTGTAGATAATTGAATCCTTTTTGTTTATACTTATCTAGGGCTAGAGAAGATAATAACTTTATTTCTTCAAACTCATGTTGAAGAGAGAGGGTTTGTTCATGCTCTTTTATGGAATAAGCTGTCTTAAAATCAAATGTTCCTATTTGATATATTAAGTCTGGATTAATATGTGGTAAACTATTCTGTGTTATTTCTTTATTAAATGATGATATTTTTGATATTATTTCTCTTGAATTTATAGTTGATGCAGAGGATGATGCTTGATTAGATTTAAACCATTTTCGAAACGATAATGCCATAATTAATCTAATTTTAAACTTAGTTTAGAAGAGATACTAACCAGTCCAGGGTTGACACATCTTTGGCTTGCCAACGGTCTTACGGCCTCTGGAGGGACTTGCTGCCTGGAACGCCGACAATGTCTTGCTGGAATGGTGAGAATCAGTCTAAAACGGGTTTAAAATCGGATTATATTACTGACTAAATCGTTTTAATAACTTTAAAACTTTTAAGGATTTTAGCATCTGATACCAGTTGATTAATATTATTTGCGGTTACTATTTGGATGAACAGTAAAAATGAATAGTAAAAATGCATAGTAACCGCAAAAAATAACCGCCAAAGATGTGTCAACCCTGAACTGGTTAGTATCTCTTCTAAACTAAGTTTAAAATTAGATTAATTATGGCATTATCGTTTCGAAAATGGTTTAAATCTAATCAAGCATCATCCTCTGCATCAACTATAAATTCAAGAGAAATAATATCAAAAATATCATCATTTAATAAAGAAATAACACAGAATAGTTTACCACATATTAATCCAGACTTAATATATCAAATAGGAACATTTGATTTTAAGACAGCTTATTCCATAAAAGAGCATGAACAAACCCTCTCTCTTCAACATGAGTTTGAAGAAATAAAGTTATTATCTTCTCTAGCCCTAGATAAGTATAAACAAAAAGGATTCAATTATCTACACTTCGGGCTTATACAAATAGCAATTAAACCATTATCAAGGACTGGAATAGATCAACCTATCCTTATGCTATTAAGAGACAAAAATTTATTAAAATTCGAAGATTCACTCCTCGGAGTGGTACAATCGAATTTATGCAATGGAGCAGTTTACTTTAACTGCGCTCCTAATTATCAAATAAGTTTACATGATCCAACAATACTTAATACTCTAGTACTAAATGTCCATTTACCGGAACTAAAATTCCACAATGAAAGACACGGGTACTTATTACTTTACCGAATATATTTCAAACAATCAAATTCCGAATTCAATCCAAGATGTTTATTACAAGATGATAAAGGAGAAACAACTATATTAGCAGTACACAGTAAAGATACACCAACTGCTACCTATGCGCCTAAACAATTAAATTGGAATCAAATTACTATTCCAGATCAATGGAAAATAGAAATTACTCAACCACCAAGAAATTTCGAACAAAGGAGTATTTCAAAAATATGTGAACAACCGGATGGGAGAATATTATTAAAATTTGGCTCTTTCAGAGAACCACTCCCTCCAAGAATAAGTTCTTATTATTCAAGAAATTTGTTTTCCATGCCTTCAAGAGCTTCTTTTTCTGAATATCGTACTGGTCCTTCTAGTAATGAATCAGAAACAGAAAGCATAAATCAAAATGAAAATCAAAATAATACTATTAAATTTAACGCTCCTATTGCAGAACCTATTCAAACTACATATCCAACTTCCCCTTCACCATCAGACTTTAGAACTATTAATGTTGTAAGAAAAGACTATACAATTAATAAACAATACATTAAAGAAGATTTTTATTCAAAAGAAAATGAAGAAAAAAGAAAATGGTATTTCAAAACATTCTCAAACCAAGAAACAACAAAATTTAGACAAGAATGGTATGATACAATGAGTTTAAAAGAAACAGATATCCCATTCTTCACCTGGTTTGAACTGCATACAAGTACTAATAATATAAAATATCCATTTAAATCAATAAATACTAGTGCAACATTAAGTCAAATATGGGAAACTACCGACGGTAATCAAATTAGATCGGTACATCCACCATTAAAGGATTTAACAATAAAAACAACGGATCGAATAGTTAAAGCAACACCCTTTAAAACAGGAGCTAATCAAGAAGATAAAAATCCACTAACCCAACAAGATATTAAAGCAGTATACCAACAAAACAATTATCAAAGTCAATTACTTCATACTATATCCAAACAAATAGATCATATAGATAATAAACTTAGCAACCATGATAAGTTATCTTATGATCAAACTATTCAACATCCCTTTTCATCCGTATCACCACCAATATTCAAACCTATAACAAGACCAATTAAATTTGGACAAAATGAAATACTAAAATCTATAGCCACTAGACTTGAAAATCTAGATAAGGGAAAAAATATCAATTTCATAGATGAAAATGACAATGAATCTATTCACACATCCGCAACATCAGAGAGCGATATGCAAGAAATCAATCGAATAAAAAATAGAACAATGAGATCAACTCAACCTTATTATTCAAGACATACCCCACCAGATATGCTATTTGAAGAACATCATAAATATTCTCATCATATGTACTCCGGTAACGGCATATATGAATGGAATATTGATGGACGTTCTGAATATGAAATAATGAATTTATTACAAGAAATGGGTATGGCATCAGCGGCTTTTAAAGCCAATGATCGGGATCTAGATGATAGAGGTGCATGCATATTATTAGTTTCAGGATTCACTGGATCACTGAAATATTGGTGGGATAACTCACTCAATTCTCAACAACAAAATAATATAATCAATCATACAGAAATTATTCAAACAGAAGATGAGGATGGTTTTGTAATTGAAACCTCTAAACAAAATGCTGTAGAAGTACTAGTTCATACCATCTTAATGCACTTTGTAGGTAACCCAGCAGAAGAATTAGAAAGCAAAAAAATAATATTAACCAATTTAAGATGTCCAACACTAGGATATTTTAAGTGGTATAAAGATGTTTTCGTAACCAATATATTCTTACGACCAGACTGTAATCAACCTTTTTGGAAAGAACGATTTATTTCGGGATTACCCAATTTCTTTGCAGAAAAAGTAATCAATAAATTAAAAGAAATTTCAGGTGGACAACCAGTCCCTTGGAATACTATTACTTATGGTCAATTATTTGCATTTATCAAAAAAATAGGATTATCAATATGTCAAGAACAAAAGGATAAAAAACGAAATGATAAATTCAAATTCAAAGTAACCATGGGTTCATTCTGTGAACAATATGGCTACGAAAACTTTAATCCACCATCAAGAATAAAACGAATAAAGCATAGACATAGAAGACATAATCAAATAGAATATCATAATAAAAAAGGAAATTTTTATAAAAAACCAGATAATCAAAGATATACAAAAAATAGGCACTATTCTAAAAATAAACGATATAATTCAACAAATAAACAAAACATAGTATGTTGGAATTGCAAAAAACCGGGACATAGATCCACGGAATGTAAAATGAAAAAGAAAATTAATGAAATATTTCAAGACCAACCAAATATGCAAGAAAAATTAACTAAATTATTAATATCTGATACTGAACCATCAGAAGATTCTGATGATAATTCAATAAATGAAATAGGCAATTCGAGCGATACTTCCCAAGATATACAAGAATTATCTGATAATTTATGCAATTGCAAAATAATCAATGTCGTAACTAAAGAAGAAGATAAACAATTTCTGCTAGAACTTATAGATAAAATTGAAGATTCAGATATCAAAAGAGAATACTTAATAAAATTAAAGGATATGATTAACCGAGAAGGTCAAAAAGAATCACCAAAACCTTTTAGCCTTCATAAAATATTTGAAAAATATCCAACTCAGAATTTATTTAAACAAGTCTCCACTGGAGACTTACAAAACGAAATTAAACAAATAAAATCTCAAATTAAACATTTACAAGAAATTGTAAATGATCAAGATCTTAAACAGTTACAATTTAATGCGCACCAGGCACAATTAATTGAAAGAATATCCTTCTTAGAATCAAAAAATAATAATGCATCATCAAGTAACCCACCGTTAGAAATAACAGAAGATAATCAGGAATCAAATATTGAAGACTATATTCAAATAATAGATAAAATTAATTACCAAAAATGGTATACAAATATTACGCTACATATAGGTCATGATTTTAAAATAAACATAATCGCCTTAATGGACACTGGTGCAGATTATAACTGCATCCGTGAAGGAGTTATTCCAACTAAATATTATGAAAAAACTACAGAAAGATTAAGCGGTGCTAATGGTAGTAGTTTAAAAGTACAATATAAACTACCATGTGCAAAAATATGCAATCAAGGCTATTGCTTTAAAAATCAATTTATGTTAGTAAAAAACTTATCACAAGAGGTAATTTTAGGAACCCCATTTTTTACACAAATATACCCTTTTAAAGTAACAAATATCGGGTTAACAACAAAGGTTGTAGGAACAAAATTACTATTCAACTTTTTATCTCCAATGAAAACTAAAGAAATACATAGTCTTCAACAAAATACTATTCATAAAACAATTAATTTAATAAAAGGTAAAAAAGCCCATATTCAACACTTACAAGAAGAAATAACTTATAAAAAAATTGAAGAACAACTTAATACTCAATATGTGCAAGATAAAATAAAAACAATGGAAAATAATTTACTAAACCAAGTATGCTCAGACTTACCAAATGCATTTTGGGAAAGGAAACAACACACTGTTGAACTTCCTTATATACCAGACTTTAGTGAAAGAAATATACCCACTAAAGCACGACCTATTCAAATGAATAAAGAGTTTTTAGAAACTTGTAAACAAGAGATAAATGATTTACTTAAAAAGAAACTAATCAGGCCATCTAAATCCCCATGGAGTTGTTCGGCATTTTATGTTAACAATCAAGCCGAGAAAGAACGTGGTGTACCACGACTAGTTATCAATTATAAACCACTTAATGATGTCTTACAATGGATTAGATATCCAATACCAAATAAAAGAGATCTACTCAAACGTTTATACAATGCAAAAATATTTTCAAAATTTGATTTAAAAAGCGGTTTCTGGCAAATCCAGATAACCGAAAAAGATAAATATAAAACAGCATTTACTGTACCCTTTGGCCATTACGAATGGAACGTAATGCCATTCGGACTTAAGAATGCACCTTCCGAATTTCAACATATCATGAATGATATATTTAATCAATATTCTAAATTTACGATTGTATACATTGACGATGTTTTAGTATACTCAACATCTATAGATCAACATTTTAGTCATCTAAATACATTTTTGAGTATTGTCAAAAGACATGGTCTAGTCTTATCAGCAAAAAAAATGTCTTTATTTCAAACAAAAATAAGATTTTTAGGCCATCACATATATCAAGGAACACTTACTCCTATTTCAAGATCTATAGAATTTGCAGATAAATTCCCTGATGAATTAAGGGAAAAAACGCAATTACAAAGATTTCTAGGATGTCTAAACTATGTTTCAGACTTCCTTCCTAATCTTAGGAAAACTATTCAACCCTTATTTCAACGACTTCAAAAGAATCCAAAACCATGGACTATTCAACATACAAAATTAGTTCAACAAATTAAACAGAAAGTTAAAACACTTCCATGTTTGACCATACCCAATCCTGAAGCAAATATGGTTGTCGAAACCGATGCCTCGGAATTAGGTTACGGAGGAATATTAAAACAACAATTACGCGATTCTAGCCAAGAAACTATTGTCAGATTTCACTATGGTGTCTGGATAGGACCACAGAGAAATTATTCAACAGTCAAAAAAGAAGTTTTGTCAATAGTCAACTGTATATCCAAATTTCAGGACGATCTTATAAACAAAAAATTCTTATTGAGAGTTGATTGTAAATCAGCTAAAGAAATACTTAAAAAAGATGTTAAAAACCTAGTATCAAAACAAATATTCGCAAGATGGCAAGCCATCTTATCTGTTTTCGATTTTGATATTCAACATATAAAAGGAGAAAATAATTCCTTGCCTGATTTTCTAACAAGAGAATATTTGCAGGGCAAAATTCAAGAATCTCCACCAAATATTCAACATGACTGATCACAAAAACAAGAAGCCGATGACCGCATCGGACTACATCAAAAATCAGCCACATTTACAAGGAAAACCATTATCTATTCCAAACAGATTTTCAGCCCTTGCTGAATATCCTCCTCTTTCGTATTCAAAAGCGGTTAACCCAGATAAAGGGCAACCATCTAGTCAATCCAGCCAAACACCTAATCCAAAATCCCAATATTTTGTTAAACCTAATAAGCAACACCTCATGACAACCAATGTCACTAAACAAGCCTCACTCAAAGAGCTACAGGCCTACACATCCTCAGTCTTCTATGAAGACGCTCTTTACCCAACAGACAATGTAATCAAAAACCGTACTTTCTATGAGTACATTCTAGTAGACTCTAAGTCTGCTGAAATTATCCATTACCCCGACAAAGATAATCCAAATCTCATTTCTTACTTGACATGCAAATTTTTGCGTGTCGCCACTATTCGAGACCTTGGTTTCTTAAACCACCATACTCAAATGTCCTTTTCTACGCCAGGGTACCATATTCCTGGTTATACTTACACAGACTATCACGAAGCCTTCTTCAAAACCTTTTACTTACGCTCCTATACCCACTCGTGGTTTATCTCCTTTGACCACCTATTCCCTATATCCATACCTGGCTGGTTCTATGAATGGTGGCACTGGTTTGGCCCCATTGACTCAATTTACCCAGCTGAACTCCTCAACACCTCTCGTCCCTTTTATCTCAAACATCTACCTAAACAACCCATTGTAGCAAAAAACCAAATCCAATTCCATGTCGACATGGGTATTCCATGGATATGTTGTTGGCACTTCAACCTTACCGAATTTTTACCCAATATGCCATTTTCTCTTGTACGCGAGTTTCGCGTCAAATGGTGGGATAAGTATAACTTAGACCGCTGTTCCTTATCCAATATTCAAAAATTCTTTCAGCAAAATAAAGATTTTCACCATCACGTCAAGACAGTATCCAAATCCATTCCACTTCTTACTCCAAGCCAACTTACCCTACCAAAGCCTCAACCTATCCAACCCAAATCCAAATCTCCTACCCAAACCAAACCTTCTAGTCCATCTCCCTCCACTAGCTCCACCTCCTCCAAAAAATCCCGCTCTACCAAACTCAAGGAAATCCTCGCCGTCGCCATCGATCAGCTCGACGGTTCTGACGATGACGATACCGCTATCCACCCTACCAACGATGATCAATTCTCTCAAGATCCCTATGCTGACGATCTTGATCTAATGGAGTACCAATAAATTTTCTCCTGTTAAAAAAAAAAAAAAAATTAACTTTCCACCCCGATACCGACACAGCCGGTGTTCCAGGCAGCAAGTCCTTGGCAAGGCCGTAAGCCCGTTGGCAAACCACTGTTGTATCCGGGACGACAGTTCTGATTACTATTAAAAAAAAAAAAAAAAAAAAACCCCGATAATAATGTATATACTTTTCGTCGCTTAATCCACCTTTTCAAAGTACATTCTAGTAGACTCAGTATATTATTTAAAGTATTATTATAATACTTGTTTGTAGTTTCTAAATAATATACGGAGTATACACTCTGTATAAAACGAATCAAGATAAAAAGACATACGCAACCAAAGCATGACGTAAGCAAGATGTCAGTAATGACGTAACCAATGACGTAACAAAGCACTCAAGAGTGTCGGCACCATTGGATGAAGGACACGTATCAACACAACAATCAAGAAATTCTGCCTATAAATACCAAGCCATAGCAAGCAAAGAAGACAAGAGCAATTTTCAAGAATTCTCTCTGCCTTCTCTCTACAAACTTTCTCTCTCTAAAAATTGTAAACCTTTCAAATTTTAAATTTTCGATTTCAAAATTCTGTATCAATCCTTATCTCTGTTTTCAAAACACTGTTCAAAAAGTTACTATTCATTTTAACAAAAATAAGTCTACCATCAAACATAAAATACGTCTACCATCAAACAGAAAATAAATCTACCATCAAACAGAAAATAAGTCTACCATCAAACAGAAAATAAGTCTACCGTCAAACAACAATAAGTCTACCATAAAACCAAAATAAGTCTACCATCAAACAGAAAATAAGTCTACCATCAAACAGAAAATAAGTCTACCATCAAACACGAAATAAGTTTACCATCAAACAAAAATAAGTCTACAATAAAACAAAAATAAGTCTACCAACAAACAGAAAATAAGTCTACCATCAAACAGAAAATAAGTCTACCATCAAACAAAAATAAGTCTACCATCAAACATAAAATAAGTCTACCATCAAACAGAAAATAAATCTACCATCAAACAGAAAATAAGTCTACCATCAAACAGAAAATAAGTCTACCATCAAACAGAAAATAAGTCTACCATCAAACAGAAAATAAGTCTACCATCAAACAGAAAATAAGTCTACCATCAAACAGAAAATAAGTCTACCATCAAACAGAAAATAAGTCTCCCATCAAACAGAAAATAAATCTACCATCAAACAGAAAATAAGTCTACCATCAAACAGAAAATAAGTCTACCATCAAACAGAAAATAAGTCTACCATCAAACACGAAATAAGTTTACCATCAAACAAAAATAAGTCTACAATAAAACAAAAATAAGTCTACCAACAAACAGAAAATAAGTCTACCATCAAACAGAAAATAAGTCTACCATCAAACAAAAATAAGTCTACCATCAAACATAAAATAAGTCTACCATCAAACAGAAAATAAATCTACCATCAAACAGAAAATAAGTCTACCATCAAACAGAAAATAAGTCTACCATCAAACAGGAAATAAGTCTACCATCAAACAACAATAAGTCTACCATCAAACCAAAATAAGTCTACCATCAAACGGAAAATAAGTCTACCATCAAACGGAAAATAAGTCTACCATCAAACGGAAAATAAGTCTACCATCAAACGGAAAATAAGTCTACCATCAAACAGAAAATAAGTCTACCATCAAACAAAAATAAGTCTACCATCAAACATAAAATAAGTCTACCATCAAACAGAAAATAAATCTACCATCAAACAGAAAATAAGTCTACCATCAAACAGAAAATAAGTCTACCATCAAACAGAAAATAAATCTACCATCAAACAGAAAATAAGTCTACCATCAAACAGAAAATAAATCTAACATCAAACAGAAAATAAGTCTACCATCAAATAGGAAATAAGTCTACCATCAAACAAAAAATAAGTCTACCATGAAACAGAAAATAAGTCTACCATCAAACAAAATTAAGTCTACCATCAAACAGAAAATAAGTCTACCATCAAACAGAAAATAAGTCTACCACTAAGTACAATAAGTCTACCGCTATCACAAATAGGTCTACCATCACTAAGTTCGAAAATAAGTCTACCACCACTATAAATTCCTAAACAGGAAATAAGTCTACCACCAAGTACAATAAGTCTACCGCTATCACAAATAAGTCTACCAAATGTCTAATGTGAAAAAAGTCTACCGTGACTAAGTTTGATAAAAAGTCTACCATCACTAGACCTGGGTAAAAACAAATCTACCGCTTCTATCGCTAAAAACGCATAAGTCTACCACCATTGATCCTAAAAAAATAAGTCTACCAGTCAACGGTTGGTTTCGTTGACCGAAAATACGAAATAAGTCTACCGCTAACTATAAGTCTACCAATACTACAATAAGTCTACCACTACTAAACACAAAATAAATCTACCACCACGCTAAAAAAGTCTACCGCAAAAAATAAGTCTACCGCTACTAAAATAAGTCTACCATCACTATAAATCTACCGCTGCTATGACTAAAAATCTACCACCAAAGGAAACAAATCTACCAGTCAAAAATAAATCTACCATCGAAGAAAAATAAATCTACCGCTGAAAATAAGTCTACGAAAATAAATCTACCATTCGAAGAATAAGTCTACCGCAGAAAATAAGTCTACCGCTACGGGAAAATAAATCTACCGCAGAGAAAATAAGTCTACCGTTCGGAAATAAGTCTACCACCAAAGGAGACACAATAAGTCTACCGCTCAAAAATAAGTCTACCGCTCCTCAAATAAGTCTACGGACAAAAAAATAAGTCTACCAGAGCTCCAATAAGTCTACCATCACATAGCGGTAAACTTATTTTTTTTAGGCGGGAAACTTTCGCGCCTACGCGGCGCATTTCATTAATGGCATTTTTGTAAATACGTTTTTTGTTATCAAAAGAAAAAGGGTAAAACGGACTCGAAATAAGCCCCAGTAATTAAAATTTAAGAAGGTTGTTTGAGTTAGACCAAAATCTAAGAAGGTTATTCTAGTAAGTCTCCCTAAATAATATTATCCTCACATCTTTATATCAATTATTTGTGATTATCATCAGAATTGAATTTGTCGGTAACGGATTTTTTCTCCATAAAACAAAAATATCCTAACCAAGATTACGATATAAATATAAATTTGTTGTTATCATTTCCAGGTAAGATTAGGATAAATTTAATAATAGTAAATTTTGTAACACGGATTCAACGAACGATCCACCACAATCCTCTCGTTCTTACAAATAGTTAAAATACCGAAAATACCGAAAATACCCTTTCCTTTTTGTTTTTCCATAAGAAATCAAAACCAAGTCTTCTTCTTCTTCTTCCATGGTTGCAATTACTCTTCTCTCTATCTGAATTTATTTGTGTATACGCAAAAAAAGCATTTATTACCAAAAGGATTTCTTCTTCTTTGTTTGTTTGTGCAAATGACTCGTCGGTGTTCGCATTGTAGCAACAATGGTCACAATTCTCGCACGTGTCCGACTCGCGGTGGTGGTGGTGGTGGCACGTGCGGTGGAAGCGGCGGTGGAGGTGGCGGAGGAGGAGGTGGGTCTTTTTCTTCCTCCACCGTGAAGCTATTCGGAGTTAGGTTAACGGATGGTTCGATTATAAAAAAGAGTGCGAGTATGGGTAATCTCTCTGCATTGGCCGTGGCGGCTGCGGCGGCGCATCACCGTTTATCTCCGTCGTCTCCTCTGGCGACGTCTAATCTTAACGATTCGCCGTTATCGGATCACGCGAGATACTCTAGTCAACATAATGATGGGTATTTATCTGATGATCCAGCTCATGGTTCTGGGTCTATTCACCGTCGTGGAGAGAGAAAGAGAGGTAAATAGATTATCTTTCGTGATTGTGAAATCTGGGTTTAGTCTCTGATTGTGAATTGATATCAAAAGTTTTCAACTTTGAGATTGAAATTGCTATTGGTTATTGCAGAGATTGAAAATGGTTGGATCAGTTAGATGCAGAACAATAATTTTAACAGTGTTGGATTCTCAGTTTCGTTTTGTTGGTCTTTGAATGCTTATCAATGTATAAATCTCATTTTGTGGATATTGTTGAGGTTAAGTCTATGGTTATAGATGTGTTTGAAGATGAAATGTTTAGGGTTCTTATGAGATTTGGTTTAATTACATGTGTTTAGGTGTTCCTTGGACTGAGGAGGAACACAGGCTATTCTTAGTTGGTCTTCAGAAACTCGGGAAAGGAGATTGGCGTGGTATTTCGAGAAGCTATGTAACGTCAAGAACTCCTACGCAAGTGGCGAGTCATGCTCAAAAGTATTTCATACGCCATACTAGTTCTAGCCGTAGGAAAAGACGTTCTAGCCTCTTTGACATGGTTACAGATGAAATGGTTCGTATCATTTCGATCGGGTGATTTGTGTTTATTTCTATGGAAGTGTTCAAAAAACTTGTATTGAACAGCTCTCCTCTGTTTTGCTTTCTTTAGGTAACGGATTCATCGCCAACACAAGAAGACCAAACATTAAACCGTTCTTCTCCAAGCAAGGAACCCGAAAGCAAAAACTACCTTCCTTCACTAGAGCTCTCACTCAATAACACGACGGAATCTGAAGCGGTGGTAGCCACAGCGCCACCACAGGAAAAACCCGAAGAAGCCGTAGAACCATCGAACGAACTTTCACCAATGCTAGTCCCCGGCGGCTTCTATCCTCCTTGTTTTCCAGTCACTTACACATTCTGGCCCCCTGCGACTTCCACTTCACTTCACGGAACAGAACATTCATTAGAAGCTGAGAGTTTTACTCAGCAGCATCAGGTACTAAAACCAACACCTGGATTCGCAAAAGAACGTGTAAACATGGACGAGCTGGTCGGTATGTCTCAGCTTAGCATAGGAATGGCGGCAAGACATGAAACCGGAACTTCTCCTTCTCCGTTATCTTTGAAACTAATAGGAGAGCCCTCAAGACCATCGGCATTTCACTCAAATGGCTCGGTTAATGGTTCCGATTTGAGCAAAGGGAACAACGCGATTCAGGCAATTTAAAATTTTTTATCGGCGATTCAAGAATGAAGGTTCTGACCATGTAAAACCAGAGGATGTTCCTGAACAAACCAAGCCATAAAGCCCATTAGAGTGAACACAGAGCATACTGTAACAAGTAATAGACTTTACCAAACAGTGAAACACACCTATTTCTCAGCATCACGTCATACTTACATAAGCTAAGCACACATTATAATAGTACCCCTCATTTTTTTGATGTTATTATTTTTTAAAGAGATTAAGCAAATAAGAAAAATGTTACAAAATCAATGATTTCTAGCTACCGTTCAAGCATTTCTACTGTTAAATGTTCACTCGAACAATAAAATTTGGATATAAACAAAAGAAGAGAGTATTTGTTCTTTGGTGTGACGCTGCTTTCAGCAATTGCAAAGCCCAAATCAAATCAGAGAGAGAGAGAATCAATGCTGCGTTGGGAATAATTTCAAGAATTAAAAGCGACCCTAAAGTGGAATTCTGTAAATGATTGCAATTGTGCCCCATAATTTGCTAAAATATTCCAAAAACATGCCACAACTAAATGCTAAAATAGTAAAAATGTGTCAACATTTGCTCCAAATGTGTATTCAGTACTATTCATCTTATTATTTTAATTGATGTTCCTTTCTTGTGCTTCAATCTACCGTCTCTTTCGCTTATCGAACGATCGGAGTACGGAATTTATATCTGTATATATATGCCTTTTATTATAAGTATTTTATATTATGAATGGATGCAAGTGGTTGTGTCGCTATTTGTAATTTTGTATAGGTGGATAATCATAGAAGTAGATTTGACGGTCGATTAGACCTAATGCTCGATAAAATTTTCGATTCTTTTTATGCATGGCCGTACAAGCACGGTCCACTGTGGTTAATATAACTTTTTTGATAGCGGGAGCATAAACATTGGTGATTTATTATGGGTATTACTAGGCAACGTTTAAGTGGACTGTGTTTTTTAGGTTTCGGGGTTGAAAGTGTTTGTTTCTCATTTTGCAATTTCAATCCTTCTTGACGGCGACATCGATGGCGATTCCGATCGTCTTCGATCGTCTTCGACCCTCTTAACTCCTCTTATTTCCTCTTCTCTCCTTTTCGATTCTCTTATTTTATAATCGATCTCTCGAATTTCAAGCGAATCGAAGCTTGCATGTTGATTTATCTCTCTTCAGAGGAATCCATCCAGTTAGATCTATGAAGATTCGATCTGTGTCCTCCATCTCAGAGTAATCGATCTGTCTCTCTCTTCAGAGGAATCGATTTGTCTCGAGCAAACCCTAAAAGATAAGTTTTTTTTATTTTTCAGTATAATCGACGTTTTTGATCATCCTCTTTCCTCAATATTGCGACTGATGTTTGTGATGTTCTATAGAGGCCATGAGTTTATGCTCTAGTGTTTCATCTTTTATATTCACATCGATTCGATTTAAAATTCTAGTGCCTTGTTTTTGATTCTGTGATTATACATCTAATTCGTTTTCGTTGTGTATCATGGTACCTCCGGCGACACATGAAACGCCAGAAGCACAACAATCCGGTGATGAAAAGCCAGAAGCAGGACAATCCGGTGAGTCTTCTCTGCTTTTGTTCAGGTTCTTGATGTGTATCTGAGTAATGTTGGCTTCTCTGCTTTGTCTTTGTTTCATTGTTTGTGTGATTGTGTCTTGATGATTGAGTGTAGAAGATCATGTGATTGTGTGATTGTTTTGTGGTTTTTTAAGAGAATAAGATTGGTTCCTTTTTTGTCATTAGTGATATAATGAGAGATAGTTCACTGGAAATGTACTAGAATTAGCTTGGATCTTGAGATATTCTGTGAATTGGAAATGGTTTTGGATTTTGATATAGTATGTGATTTGTGAAGTAACTTTGAGAAGTATTGATGTTGATGAATCTTGGAAGAAGGTCAAATATGAACATTGATTGATCTTTATACATGTTCTGTATAATCTTGTGTTATCTTTGCGTGAACATAACTAAAGGAAAGTACAAAACTGAACTAGTTCTTTGCGTGTCTATATTGATGGTGATGGAGACATTAGTTATTGAGTGTTAGTTGTGTAGATATTGATGGTAAAGAAGATTACAAAACTGAACTAGTTAAGCTTTAATGGTGATTGAGGCATTAGGCAGTTAAGCCAATGTCTTGAAGCACGAAACCTAACCCGAAATGAATACACAATTTGGTCATTTACTGAGTTGTTTGGTTTATAATCACATCTTCTCTTTCTACTTCTTGAAACCTGATTTGGGAACTTGTTTTCTTCTTGTTTAATTCCTCTGAAAACTGATTTTCTTCTTGTTTAATTCCTTCTTTCAATTGAACCAAAATGAATATGGATTTTACCAATTTATTGAGGTCCTCTCAAACGCAAAACCCAGTAAACACCTTGAGCTTCACCGACCTCTTGAACACCCAAGCTGAGATCATCTCTCCAGAAACCTTTTACCAAACACAATCCCCTTCTTACCAAACCCAATCCCCTTCTAACCAAACACATTCCACTTCTAGCCGACCACATTCAGCTAAGCCATAGAAACCTTTCGTCAGATGAAAAGTCCCTGAAGAGAAAGCACTTGTAGGTGCTTGGTTAAACACCTATAAGGATCCCATAGTAAGTAATAAACAGAAAGGAGGGACATTTTGGGAAAGAGTTGCAGCATGTTATGTTGCAAATCATGCAGTAAGTAGAAAGAGATCGGCCAATGTATGTAAGCAGAAGTGGACGAAAATGAGTGAGATGGTTAGCAAGTTTAATGGCTGCCATGAGTGTGTGAAGCGTACCTACCATAGTGGATGGAATGACAAGAGCTATATGGACGCAGCTAACGAGATGTACTATGCTGATCAGAAGCAGAAGTTCAACTTGGAACATGTTTGGGAACTCTTAAAAGACGAGCAGAAATGGTGTAATATGATCAGTGAAAGCTCCAAAAAAAGTAAGCTAGCTGATTCCTCCACCTCCAACATGGTCTTTAATGTGGACGACGACATAGAGGAGAGGCCCTTGGGTGTTAAGGCTGCGAAGATGCAAGAGAAGAAGAGAGGTAAGGGGAAGAGTGAAGAGTGAAGAAGCAAAGGGGAGTTCTAACACCTTAAAGGTGATTGAAGCGATGTGGATGGTAAAGAAGGAAGAGTTGGAAGCTAAAGAAAGACTCTTCAAGCAGAAAACAGTTGAGTGTCTCATTGCCAAAGCCGAACTACTCTCGGAGATGGAACTCAATCTGAAGAACAAGCTAATGATTGAGATGTCTAATGAACAAGGTAAGATTATTACTTGTTGTTTCTTCTTATTACTTGTTTGTTTTGTTTACACTTTATTCTGCCTTTTGCACATTATTTTTCAGTTATGTTTCGTAATATTTGGTTTAATGTTGTTGTTGTTTGGTCTATGTTAAATTGCAACATGAGCAGGAACATATGTATAGAGGAGAAGGTGGGAAATTCTTGTCGGTTTGCTTCACAAGAAGCATAGTTCTTGTCCCTCTTGTCTGTTTGCTTCACAAGAACTTGTCTCTTTTCTCTTGTCTGTTTGCTTGTAATTTTTGTAATGTTTGTGGTTGTAATGTTTTCGCACATGGTTGCGCTTGTAATGTAGTAGGAAAATGTTATGGTTGTAATGTGTTTGTCTTTCTGTTGTAAACCTTTTGCTTGTTTCTAATATAAATTTGGTTCTATGTAAGCTAACAAAATTTCACAAACTCTCTCATCACAATCTCTCTTCTTTCTCACAAACCTTCTTCTTTCTCCGAAGCTATTTTTTTTGTCACAAACCTTGTTCTTTCTCACAAACCTTTACTTTTCTCTTCATATTCTAATTCACAATTTTTTTCTAAATTACCAAACAAAAAAAAACCATGTCTTCTTATCCAAACAATGATCCTAATTTTTATGAAAATTACGAGAATTACGAACAAATTTGGGATGAATCTTCCAATCAACTTTTTGATCAAGGCTATGGAGAATGTTTAGAAGAGGTCATGCAACAAGAAACGGCGAAAAAAGAAAGAAAAAAACGAATCACTATCGAAAGAAGACGCGAGGACGGCCATATTCAATTATGGAACGATTACTTTAGTGACCATCCAGTTTATCCCGCTGATAAATTCTGACGACGTTTTAGAATGAAGAAGCCATTGTTCTTGCGTATTGTTGACCGACTCAAAAATGAGGTCCCATACTTTGAACAGAGAGTAGATGCTATCGGAAGACCTGGTCTGTCTGTCGTACAAAAATGTAGAGCCGCAATTCGAAGATTAGCATATGGTCTTTCAGCTGATGCGATGAATGAATACCTCCGGATCGGTGCAACAACTGCCGCCAAATGCTTAAACTATTTTGTGGATGGAGTTATAACTTTATTCCAAGATGAGAACCTGAGAAGGTCAACAGTAGAGGACCTCCAACATTTACTAGAAATTGGAGAGACTCGGGGATTTCCCGGGATGGTAGGAAGCATTGATTGTATGCATTGGGAGTGGAAGAATTGTCCAACGGCTTGAAAATGACAATATTCACGAGGACATGGGAAACCCACAGTCGTGCTAGAAGTAGTGGCTTCACAAGATCTCTGGATTTGGCACGCATTTTTTGGACTGCCAGGTACTCTTAATGATATTAATGTTCTTGACCGCTCACCAGTCTTTGATGATATATTAGAAGGTCGAGCTCCAGAGGTCAACTACACTGTTAATGGTCGCCAATACAATATGGCTTACTATCTCACATATGGTATCTATCCGAAATGGGCAACTTTCATCCAATCGATTTCTCAGCCCCAAGGTCCAAAAGCTTCATTGTTTGCTACTTGTCAAGAAGGTGTCAGAAAAGATGTAGAGCGTGCTTTTGGAGTGTTGCAAGGTCGATTTGCAATTATCAAAAACTCAGCTCTTAGTTGGGAAAAGGTAAAAATAGGAAAGATAATGAAAACATGTATCATATTGCACAATATGATAGTAGAATACGAACGAGACCAAGACACTGAAACTAATCCACTAGAATTCACACAAGAAGAAGGAAGCTCGACTTCACAAGTGAACTACTAGAACAACATCCACAATTGCGAATAATATGCTGGCGAATCGAGTTCGGGTTCGTGAGAAAAAAATGCATCTACAATTGAAAGCTGATTTGGTGGAACATATTTGGCAAAAATATAGCAGAGCTGGAGAATAGACCCGAGTTAAGAAGTTTCTTCATCATCCTTTTATATGTTTTATTTTTACCTTTTTGTATTTTATTATATGCGTATTTATGTTTTAGTTTGTTTTTACGATTTGTAATTTACGTTTGCAAGGTTATGAACGATAATAAATTTGTGTTTTATTAAAATCTTTTATATTTATCTATAGTAATTTGATTATTCTTTGATTTTATTTTTTTAAATTTTTTTTTTATTTGTAAACATAAATTAGTTTTTTTTCTTATTAACTTTAAGTATAACCAATAAACACTAAAAACAGAAGTATCATATTGAGTCTCAACTAACAAAATTAATACTAAAACAATGTTAGTGATACTAAAAAAAATATCACCAATAATCATGCTCTTATGAGGAAAATGTATTAAGTTCTTTAACATTTTTTTAGCTAAATGAAGTTCTTTAACAATTGAGTAAAAAAAAAAACAGTTGAAGTTAGTTAGATAACATACTTCAACTGTTTAAGGATGTCGCCTCGCTTTTGATGGGCCAAAATCAGCCAATCTTTTCCTTTTGCTATCCAACTTTGTGTTGTTTTTTAGTTTAGTTTTGTCTCTCTGTATCTTAATTTTGTTGAGTCCCTCTTACGGATCTCCTTTCGTTAGCTTGTAGCTCAGAGGATTGATCGGTAAGTGGTTGGTTTGTGACTCGTATGATACGAGTCGTATCTCTTGTATTCCTCTTTTGGTCGGTACATGGTTGGTTTGTGACTCGTATCTCTTGTATTCCTCCTGTGGTGGTGTCTTTTCGAGTTGATCAATATTACCAGATGATAAAAAAAAAGTTAGATAACATATTCCACCGTTTAAATCACCGTTTTATATTTTGCTTTCCAATGGTGATAAAACTGGATGCGTTTGGATTTCACTTCTTCATAAGAGAAGCTTTAATTTGGTGTCCTCTGTTTATAATTTATATATTATGTGCCTTCATGGTTATACCATGACAATACTTAGAGAACAATTCCGCAAGTAAGAGATAGCTAGCACTAGAGCTCGGTCTATATTTACAATGAGTTAAACCTTTATATACGATGGTAAAAATATTTGTACGAGTCTAAATTATATTAGTTTAAGCTAAATCCTAAGAATCGTGTGAGAGAAGTGGGGTATGTTGTTTCCGGGGGTTTGTAGACTAAGTGATCGCTATACTTAGTGCTATATGAAATATATACTATGGAAATTTCTGTTTAAGCATCTAAAGATAATGGCTATTGTGGTATCTAAAAATGATAAGGAAATTACACACTCAATGTGTTGGCTAGCTATGGCTGTGATCAGCCCGACCCTAGATAGAAGCTGACCAAACATGGATTTTGAGCTTCCAAGAGGCTGTTTTGGGGGTCTACTACTTATAGAAAATATTAGATGCCAAGATTGTTGAGAGTTGGACCAATAATAGTTATTGAAATGTATTTAATATATTTAATCTATATTTTGTTGACTTGTAATTAGGGAATGGTATAGTAGTTATAAAATTTCAATACATTTTTGATAGAACTTGTTTGACCAAACTATTCTTTTTTTGTCACATAGAGTTGTTTAGATTGATAAACCTAATCCATATATAATTTTTCATTAACAAAATACAAAAATTCACGCCGTTAAGGTGGTTTCTTGTCACCAATTTTCTTTGTATAAAATAGTAATGAAAATTGTTTTCTGTTGTTGTGGCCTCATATGTAACAAACACATGATATTCAAACTTTTGATAGCGCCATAATATGAGTCGGAACCGTCATGTTTTAAAAAAAAAAAAAATTAGGAGGTTTGGGGTCGAAGTCCGTAATCCTCTCAGACCCGAAACTACATCATGTAATATTAATTCCATCTCAAATGCTATTCGAACCAACAACCTCTAGGTTTTACCTGAAGTTTTTACCAGTTAAACTATTAGCTCTTGGTATGACCCTCATGTTTTGTTGCATGCATCTATCACGTTAATTTATGCTCAAAAAGAATTTTAGTGGTGGTTTTGTTTCAACTTCCAACCACGACAACTACTCAAAACTTGATTAGTTGGATGAGTAAATGAATTGGATATTTACATTAACATGTTATGTCGGAAGACGGTTCCCTATGATTTAACGTAAATCCAGCTCTATTTTAATTTTTTTACTTTTACGATTTTGATTAGTCGTTATCAGCCGATTTAATTGGTGTTTTATAATAATTGTATGGGATTATAGCTTTTTCGGATTGGGGGGAATCATGTTCATAATATCGCGGTGTGTAATTATTCATGAAAGTGATAGAGGATAAAAATAAATGTGTTTAGCATATACTTTATTTAAGGGGGTTGATAGATGATTGAAGTTACGGCTTTAAACAGATTTGATATTTTTGAGTTTCTAGTGTTGAGAATAAATTTTTAATCGAGTAATCAGAATACAATTAAAAGAAAACATATGTTTTCGTGTCGATTTACAATTTTTTAACGAGTCTTCTTCAGTCACTAACCAATCAACATTGTGCCCTTTACAAAATACTTGGTTCAAATTAGGTGCTAATAGCTTACTTGTAATAACTTTAGTAGCAAAAATTCTCGCATCATGTGTTCCAACAAAAAAATCTCAAGACAACTTTCCGAAGAATATCTATCATGTTTAAAATCAATCAATCATATATCTATTAGTCTTCTAAAGCATTTACAAGACTGATTTTGTCTTCAATATAGGTCTAATTAATATTATAAACCTAGCCTATAGTCTAGTATTTTCCTAATAGTCTAGTTCTCCGAACGAGTTATTATTTATTTAAATTCTCATGATAAGACAAGAGAGTTAAAGCTTAGAAATAGACACAAGATCTTGATAAATAGAAAAGAAAAGGTAAACTATTTTCATTATAAAAAACAACACATTTTCAAACTGTTTACACAAATGTCACTAAACTCATCCATTTTTATTTATTCTATCTTCCATAATTAAAAATGGAAATATAATTGTACTTTCGTATAAATCACTGCCGGTCTGAAAGTCCAAACGGACCAAGCATAGGTATGCAGAACTATTTTTTATATATGAAATTGTGCAAAGTGACCCTTTTTGTTCTCTCTAATTTATGGTGTTTTAAACTTATGACCGAATTTGGTATAAATTACAAACGTTTGCAAATTTTTTCTTTTAACAATCATTAAGTTAAAATAAACTATTTGATTGGTCGTCCAATCCAGAGCCAACATGATTTACGAATAACACTACAGCAAATCTCGTTGTATGAATTTATTGTGTGTGTGCGTAATATTTTTTTTTGTTACATGGAAGGTCGGAATTAATGAGAATAATCGAGATGAGACAGCAAGCAATAATAAAAACTTATATTCTAAACCCACTCCCACCCCAAAAATATGTACTAGACAACTCTTTATGTGAGATTGGTTTGGTGGGCGGAGGAATAAATAAAGCTACAAATTTGTGTGTACGATCAATCTCTCTCTATCTCTTGTGTGTGTGTGTGTGTAATTCGATCTCACGATGCTTGTCTGAGAGAGAAAGAGAAGGAACAAATTGTGCTGTAATGATAAAAAAGATATTTTATGTCTTTGTGTCAATCATTTATGTTCTTGTTATGTGCTCTACTTTTGGTTCAGTTTTTCCTTTTTAGATACTTGTTCCTTGTTTCCAATAACAGAAATTTATGGTTTATTATTTTTCGTTGGACATATGTATCTTTTTCTTTATTTCTCTTTCATTTTCGCGTATCTCATATCCTACATTAACCTAAACTTTTTATAAATTAATTATTAGGCAGAGATGAGACAAATTCGAAGTAGGAAATGCACGCATCCGCACAAGGACTAGCCTTTCCTTGGCACGCAACACCCTCTCACTTGCACATACCTTGATCTTATCTTATTTATGTTCTTGATCCATGACTCATGATACTAGCTAACCTTCTGTTTTTTGTTTTTTGTTTATGATAGTATAATTGCAAGAGCTTTATACTGGTTTGAATGTTCGATGTAATTATAACCCTAGAATCATCTACATATTGATCCAATTATAGGTGTAAAGATCAGTATTTAAGTAATTATAGATAGAATAACATGATATTTGTTAAAAACACGCAAAAGAAAAGTTCACGTTATTTTTTTAATTACATGACAAATTAAAAAACTACAACTTATTTATGTACCATCCATCATTTTTGCAAATAAGAAAGTGAAATTTAGCTATATGGTGCATTTTTTTTATTTTCCTTCCAAAATACTACTTTTTATGTTGCCCAGTTAATTTGATTTGTTTGTACATAGTTTTAGTGTTATAGGTGAAAAAGGTACTATAGAAATAAGGAAATCAAGAATACAAGAACTATTAAAAACGAAAAAAATAAAGAGAGATATTTTTGTGAAAACATGTATAGATTATTAATCAGTAATTAATCAAGACAGAAATGGTCATTTTAATTGTTGAGAATCTACTTCTCTTGGAATTTTCAAAACTATAACTTTTGTTTTTATCTTTCTGAAAAATTCTTGTCCAAATACATTTTATAGTATATTTTTGCCCCTATGTCCAAATATGTGTTTCGTATAGTAACAACGTTTAGCCTTAATGTTCTGGATTCGAAATTTACCTGTTTCTATGATGTACACCATTAAATAATAGTATTCGATTTATTCGCCGTCCATGAGATCCTTTGATTAATTTATCAATTTAGAAGTAAGTTAATATTTTATTGGGCGACGGATCGACCATCTGCAGTACTTTAGTTTTAGTTTTTTTTTTCATAATGGACACATAATTAATTGAACAATCTACATTGAGTATTAATTCTTCTTTAATATCTTGAAATCCCATATTCAAAACTTATACATAATTAAACACTACTATACCAGTCGATATCACCTAGCTACTACAATATACCATTAAATAAAATAAACTATATCGAGAAATGCATCCATTTGTCATCGGAATAATCTGATAATAACGAATACACATATTTTTTGGTACAGAATACATAATTCATGTCCCTTACGTTGCAGGTTCCCATCATTTTTATAAATATTCCCTTCTCTTCTCTTTTCTATTCTTTTTTTTTATGTAATATGAAATTAGTAATTTATATTCTATCTTCCCCTATATATATCTCAGATGTTCACCGTTTCAGTATTGCATTGTGAATTACCTTACAGAAAAAGGAATTAAAATATTGATTTTCTCACTCAGAAGTAATTTTTTTATCAAACATTTAAACAAATATGCAGAGGCAAGTGGCACTCATTAAGCAGTCCCTCTTTGATCAGGTTTCTTCTAATTTTCTTTTCTTAGTGTATATACTCGTGCTAGCTAGCTAGTTAATTATGAAATTATTATCTAAAAATAGAAAATTTATTAATTATAAAAGCGTAAATGGGAAAATGCATGCAGGGATATCTCGACGAACAATTCATGGAGTTAGAAGAGCTCCAAGATGATGTAAACCCTAATTTTGTTGAAGAAGTTTCCGCATTATACTTCAAAGATTCAGCTCGATTAATCAATAACATTGATCAAGCTTTGTGAGTACCCTTTACTATTGATTTTGTTCGTTTTCTAATTTTGCACAATGTTTTTGGCTAGTCTTCTGGTAAATGGAGAATTATTTTAACAATGCAGGGAAAGAGGATCATTTGATTTCAACCGTCTGGATAGTTACATGCATCAGTTTAAGGGCAGTAGCACGAGGTAATTTCCCCTTTAATTTTGATAAAATAAAATACTATTCTAACAAAAACAGCGTAGAAATAAATTTACTTATCCAAGAATCAAGTACTTAAAATGTGAGTAAGAAAAAACAGTGTAACACGACGGAGCATTAAATTTACTGTCATTCTCATTCTCATTCATGATTAAAACCGGAATTAGTTAACTAAACATAGTGATTTACTTAACTAAACATAGTTTTATTTCAGGATTTTAGTAATGAAATAATTGACATAATTGTTGCATTTTTTTGGCAGCATTGGTGCGAGTAAGGTGAAAACTGAGTGCACTATGTTTAGGGAATACTGCAGAGCTGGAAATGCTGAAGGGTACTTTCGTCTTTCCACTGATACCTTCATGTTTCTCGTTTTTAACAGAATATATAAACTTATGGGGTTCAAAACAAAGATCAATAAAAATATGGGGACAAAATTGCAGCAATCCTTTGAACCTTGAACTTTTTGACACCCTAATAAATTTTCTCCCTGTTCTGTACTTTGCGCAGGTGCTTGAGGACTTTTCAGCAACTAAAGAAAGAACACGCAACATTGAGAAAGAAGCTTGAACATTATTTCCAGGCAAGCTAAATGATCATGAATAAGCTTAATAATAGTATTTTGTTTAGTAATTTGCCAAAATTAATTTTAATTCTGGTATTGAACAACAGTTGGCAAGGCAGGCGGGGCCAAAGGAGACAGCACGCAGGCCCAAGTAAGAGAGAGAGAACAAAAATGAGGAATCGTCGGCGAATTTTGTAGAAAATTATAATAAAAATAGTTCCTCTTTGTCTTTACATATTACACTGTACGTTATATAAAGAAGATGTTGGATTTTTAATATTATGTGTGTTAATAAACGGTCCAAAATTCTCTCTCTATTTTTGCTTTTCCTTTTATGGCCAATTTTCTCCTTAGAGTTTATATCTAGGATTACCACTTATTCGTACCATTTTTGGCTTAGGGAATAGGTATACAGAAAAGAATGGACAAAAGAAAAACAACGCATATATTGATTCGTTTTATACTATGAATGCAATACTTTATTTCCTTATGTTAGACAACTCATAATCATACTCTTAGATTCTAGTCTCTACTAGTATATATATATAAACAGGTTTAGATAGTTTTTTTTTTTTGCTAAACAAAGAAATTTGTTTTAGGTTTAGATAGTTAGATAAAATGCAAACTTTATGAAGCTATAATTCATTAATTTGCTATACGAATTTAATAACAACACTTCTCTATTTATTGACCCTTACATGTCCAAGTTTTTCATACGATGAGATCAGCTAAACTATAAATAGGCCTGATGATGCATGAGAAATTATGAGGTTATCTTATAATGGACCATCATTTATTATAAATTATTTCAAGTTTTTCTTACATACTGTACATAGTAACGCTGACTCGTAGAAGTAGAGAGTGAGCAATAAATTTTCCTTGCCGAAAGAAAAACATTACAGCCTAATATAGAAGGGAGATATTTACATAACTACATGTTCTTTTGATGTTTATGAATTATTGAATTGTCAAAGCGACGTAAAACAACTCTCATTTATGAGCCCTAGCTACATCTCACAACTTCCATCTTCCTCACTTTAAAACACAGACCAGATCTTATTTATGACCAACCATGTGCACCTTTCTCCCACTAAAAAGGTAATTTTATTTAATAAAATTTAGCTCAAACAAATTAAATCAAACCAAGAACAGGCTGGTTCGATCTATTCCACGAATCAAAAATGGTTGGAAAAAAAATTGAATAAGAGAGAGAGAGAAAGAGTTGACAAAACATTGAAGTAAACTAACTTCCTAACCTCTTTATCTTTGTGTAACCTATGTTAGTATATATATAAACCAAAGTACATTATAATCTTTCATCATTCACACATACCAAAGCAAACAACAAACAAAATGGAACATCTCACGACGTCGTTTTTGCTTGTCCTATTGGTCTCTATCTTCTCCACTCTTCAAGCTCAAGACACTGTTGTTCCTGCAATCATTACATTTGGTGACTCCGTAGTTGATGTCGGAAACAACAACTATCTTCCGACCATTTTCAGAGCTGACTATCCTCCTTATGGTCGTGACTTCGCTAACCACAAAGCCACCGGTCGTTTCTGTAATGGCAAATTAGCTACTGACATTACTGGTAAAAAGCATCTTACTTGTAACACAAGTTAGGTCTCTTGAAGTTGCTTGATACTGAAGTTTGTTTTTTCTTTCTCTGTTTTGCAGCTGAGACTCTAGGGTTCACTAAGTACCCACCAGCTTATCTAAGTCCTGAAGCTTCAGGGAAGAACCTTCTCATTGGTGCTAATTTCGCTTCTGCAGCTTCAGGTTATGATGACAAAGCTGCTCTTCTCAATGTGAGTCACACACACACACTATGATACATTTCTTCTTCGCTCTGTTCTTGTTTTTTGTTTTCTCTTTTTGATTTTTGTTTTAAATTTGGCAGCATGCGATTCCGTTGTATCAGCAAGTTGAGTATTTCAAGGAATACAAGAGCAAGCTGATAAAAATTGCAGGAAGCAAACAATCTGCTTCCATCATTAAAGGAGCAATTTACCTCTTGAGTGCAGGAAGCAGTGACTTTGTTCAAAACTACTATGTGAATCCTTATCTTAACAAAGTTTACACTCCTGATCAGTACGGATCTATGCTTATCGATAACTTCTCTACATTTATCAAGGTGAACACATTCTCCTTCTGTGTATCTTTCCACTGTTTTCAAATTGCAAAGACTAAAAGAAAGAGGAGATATTTGATTGAATGTTCCAGGGAGTGTATGCGGTTGGAGCTAGAAAGATCGGTGTGACTGGTCTTCCTCCAACGGGTTGTCTTCCAGCTGCAAGAACTATTTTTGGTTTCCATGAAAAAGGATGTGTCTCAAGTTTCAACACAGATGCTCAACAATTCAACAAGAAGCTTAATGCAGCTGCTTCAAAGCTTCAGAAACAATATTCTGGTCTTACGATTGTTGTCTTTGACATTTTCACCCCACTCTATGACCTTGTTACCTCTCCTGCCAAATCCGGTAAGTCACAAAAATGGACTTATGTATAACATTTCTTGTTGCTGATCTGCTTTAGATGATCCATGACCCTTTTTTTCATCATTTCTTCTAATAGGATTCACGGAAGCAAGAAAAGGATGTTGTGGAACAGGAACAGTTGAGACAACGTCGCTCTTGTGCAATCCGAAATCGTATGGGACATGCACTAATGCTACTCAGTATGTGTTCTGGGACAGTGTTCATCCCTCTGAAGCTGCCAATGAGATTCTTGCCACTTCTTTACTTGGACAGGGCATCGCTCTTCTCGGTTGATCTCTATGTATTTGTCTTTTGAATATCGCTGTTTCTATCAAACGATTGAGTCATACATTTGATTTCCCTTTCAATTATGTATCAAACCACCACTGTTTTTACTTACAAAGTGAATTTATGAGTACTTATTACAAGAAAACCAAAAGTTGAGAACACTTGAAACCGGAAACTATATACAACCTCCTTTTGCATGTTCATTTGTACAAAGATTAAGAGGCTAAAACAGTTAAAGTCTGTATCATGCGTCCATCATGTCTATATAAGCAAAAAAAACTAATGAATGGTTAAAACGAAGAGAATAGTAGAATATGTCTAGTGAGTGACAAAGCTCAAGCCACAGAAGCAAATGATTTAGCAACTCGAATTTTTCCTGATTTCTCTGCCTTGGCATTTGGTGTCAACAATGCTTTCAAATTCGATGTTGCTCTTCGGAGTTCTTCTTCAGATGTAGTCGCTTTGGAGCAAGTGGCTGCCTCTACATTTTGGTTACCATGTCCCATAAAGACCAGTTTCTGTTTAGCACCACTCTTTCCATATGTATAAACCTGCACATAATACCAACTTATCTATAAACTTTCACCTAAGCAACCATTTTGAACCAATTAACATAAAAACCAGGAATATGTGAAAGATTCGCCACATGTTAATTAAGAGGAGAAAAGAAAGATCATACCACTGGCTGGTTGTAGAACAGTTGCACTGATGACCTTTTCTCCTTCAGATTAGCTTGACTAGCTGGAACCTGAGTTTTAAAGGGAATTGTGAGTGATATTCAATGCAAAAGACTGGTTTTGTAATTGTTTTCAAGTGCAGAGAAATGCTTACATTGGTGGTGGTGTTTTGGTGACCCAACATTTGTGGTAACTGAGTGCCTAACATGTGTGGTGCCTGAGTGCCTATCATTTCTGGTGCCTGAGTGCCCAACATATGTGGTAACTGAGTGCCTAGATAGTAGTAAGATGTCCCCATATGGATTGGCTGCATATAACCATAAGAGCTGGGCATAGGTGGGAGGACAGGCTGAGCTGGTAAAGGCACAGGAGGAGCCTGCGGGTAATGGCGCGGTTGTACTTGAAAGTATCTCTGCATCCTCTTGAGTCGGTCCTCTTTGCGCTCAGCAACTCGAACAAAAATTGGTTTTCCATCAACCAAAAACCCTGTAAGCAGCAATAGTAATATATAGCAGTCCAGATTTAATCAGTATTTATCAGCTTGCTCTAGAGAAAAGATAAGCTAAGCCACATTAGAAGCTATAGTATACCATTGAGCTTGCTTTTAGCCTGTTTGGACTCTTCACGGTTTGAGAAACACACAAAGCCGAATCCTTTAGTTTTTCCATTCTCATGGCGCATTACTTTGGCTGAGACTATTTGCCCATAGCTTCCGAATATTTCTCGCAGCCTTGCTTCATCGACTGATTCACTCAAGTTTTTCACGTACAGATTAGAGCATTCCATGTTACTGTCAATAAAGTTGTCCCTGTGTTTTTGTTTCAGCACTTCCATCCTTTCAGCTTTTTTCAGAGCCCTTCCAACATACAGTTTCATCGACCCTAATCATGAAATGAACGTTCCAAAATCAGAAACTCTGGTATATATAATGACAATGTACACTAAGTATAGGTTCAGACAAAGAAGTTGAGTTACCAAGTAGTCGTCCATTGAGAGATTCCATAGCTTTCTTAGCATAATCTGGATGGCAGAAGTCGACAAATCCGAAACCTCTTGATCTTCCCATACCATCCCTCATAACCACAACACTAGAGACAGTCCCATACTGTGAAAACAATCTATGTAGAATATCCTCTGTGACACTTTCATTCAGATTCTTCACATAAACGTTTGTGAAATCTTGATTCCCTGACATAGCTGCTCTTTCATTCTTGTTAATGAACTTTGCTACAAACCTAAGAAAGAAACACACCAAGTAAACAAAAAAACACATAGCGGCATCCATCATCATCATCATCATTCTTCAAGTCACAATTGAATACACAGCAAGTAAGTAACTTACAGTTTCTTGCCATCAACCATAGAGCCATGAAGAGCAGAACGAGCAGCTACAGCAGATTGCTCTGTATCAAACTGAACAAACCCAAAACCTTTACTCTGACCATTCTCTTGAGCGACTTTACAAGAAAGTATCGCACCAAAGGGACTAAAGATTCGCTCTAAGCAAATGCTAGTAATCGAACTATCCAGATTCTTAACGAAAAGATTTCCAATCCCACTACTACGACGGTACGCAAGATCCTTCTGAGCCCACATTATACGCATCGTCTTCCCCTTCATATCAGTATGGTTCAAGCAAGCCATAGCATTCGATGCTAATCCAAGAAAACAAAATGATCAATCAGATTAACGAAGCAACGAAACGATTGTATTTGTAAGTAAATCAAGAAACCATTAAAGCGAAGAAAACGAAACGAAGTTGTTACCGCTCAGAGGAGAATCGAAGTTGACGTAAGCGTAACACATGGATTTTCCGGTGACAGAGTTACGGCAAAGATGAGCGGAGAGAACAGGAACAGTCAAAGAGAATTTGTAGCTGAGATCTTCCTCCGTAACTTCCGGACTAAGATCGCCGACGTAAAGAGAAGCAAACCTTGAAGAATCCTTGTTTACTAACGCCTGCATTTCCGGTTTCAGAATCGCCATTGTTGTTGCTTCGTAAGTTTTTTCTGAGAAAGTGAGTAAAGAGAAAAATCGGAGAAGAAGAAGCAGAGAGGTCTTTTTTTTTGTCTTTATGCGAGTATATATATACACATGTATGTATACATTTCGTTCCGTTATAACCGTAATGATAGCGAGTAAGCAGAAGAAACAGACTCGCAGAGTGTACGATATTGGTACGGAACTATACGCGCTGCGAGTATGATTCAATATCAACTCGCGTTATTTTGCGTTACGTTTGGGCTTTTTAGTTTGTAAGTTCACTGAGGCCTATTATGTAATTACGTAGACAATTTTTTTTGGCCCATTATGTAATTGCGTAGACAACTTCTTTTTTGGCCCATTCTGTAATTACGTAGAAAAGTTAATTATGGGAACACAGATGTACAAAACATGTAGCAGTGGGTTGATGAATGGTGAAATTCTTCATAATTTCTCATAGAAGTTGGAGTTTTTTTTTTATAAAAAATTTCATGTCAAACGCATTTCTATTCCACAATTAGAATTTATTGTAGCAAAGATGTAAATAAAAGATAAATAGAATTGTATATCTCATAGATATCCATGAATCATAAATAGAAATAGTAAAGTTTGATGTGTTACACATAATAATTAACAAGATCGTAACATGTATCATCCCGTCGATAAATTTTTGACACATGTTATTTTATTTTAATTTAATTAAATCACATATTTCAAAATTTTCCTAATCCTATTTAATTTAGATTTTGACACGTGTTATTAGTTAAAAAAAACTAATACTTTGAAAAGATGTGATCAAATTTAATTGAATATCAAATTAGACAAAAAATCAAGATTAAAAAGTAAGTGTAATTTAATATTTTTCGTGTTTAATTTTTCACAGGTTGCAAAATATTTTTTAACCGTAAACCTTCATATATGCGGGTCATTTACCTAGTGTGTATATAAAAGGCTAAAAACACACAATCTTCTTTAGGATAAAAATATCTTAGGGGGCGCTTGGTGATGACTTAAATTTAGACTTTTGCTGTAGGCTTTTGGCTGTTAAAGTTGTAACTTTAGGCTGTAGAGATTTTGGCTGTAAATAAAAGACTGTTTGGTTATATAATCTGTAGAATCTTTGACTGTTAATTTAATAAATACTTTTTTCACTTATTAATAAAAACTTATAAATAATTTTTTTGTAAAAAATATAAATGATAACATAAACCAAGAAAAAATATCTAAAATAAAAATTTCATTTATTATATTATTTCATGTTTTGGTTTAATAACCAAAACCTTCGTTAAGAAGTGTAACAAATTGAAAAACATTCGGATGGAATAATCTTCAATGTTCGAACAAACGATGTTTTAAGTGCTTCCAACTCAAATCAGCTTCAACAACGTTGACATAATGAATAATCTCGTACCGGCACATATCTATAAGAACTATTTTGCAACATTTTGCAAAAAGTTGTAGTTTTCATTCACTTTTATAAACTTTTGATATTTTATTCATTTATATAAAAAATGGATCTCAAAAAAATAGAAAAAAGATAGTAATTAATCAATCAACATATTTTAGTTTTAAATTATATATAAATCTACAAAGAGTTTTTAATAATTTTAGGAAAAGAAAAGAATAATAAATAAATCCATTAGTAATTGTTAAAGCTTAGTTTCGGAGGCTTTTAAAAAAATGAGTATTACAAGACCAAAAAGTAAAAGACAAGATTTTAAGTCTTTAAAACTAATAAAGCCATTAAATCATGTTTGGCAAAAAACATACTTTAAAAGCTGTTAAAAATTTTAAAGTCTTAAAAGACTATTGTCAAGCACCCCCTTAGTGGTGTTTGGCAAGAGTCTTTTAAGGCTTTAAAAAAGTTAAAAGATTTAAAAGACTATTTGTTGCCAAGCATGATTTAAAGGTTTTATTAATATTAAAATCTTAAAAGCTTGTCTTTTATTTTTTCTTCTTGTTTTTGTCTTTTTTCCTAAAGCCAAGCAAACTTTAACTATTACAAAATGATTTATCTATTATTTTCTCTTTTTCAAAAATTATCAAAAAACTCTTTGTAGACCTATATATAATTTATAACTAAAATATTTTGATTGATTAATTACTATCTCTTTTTTTCTATTCTTTTGAGATCCATTTTTATATAAATGAATAAAATATCAAAAGTTTACAAAAGTGAATGAAAATAACAACTTTTGCAAAATGAATAAAAATAATAAAATTTTGTCAAATGAATGAAAATATCAAGGTTTTGCAACATGAATAAAAATAACAAAATTTCCGAAAATGAATAAAAAATTATCACCAATTTGTTTGTGATTGAACTAGTTTTGGTGAAAATAAAATGCTACTTATAGGTTCTACACAACCAAGAAAAATTCAAAGTCAAAACCCTCAAAATATTCAAATACTATTGTCGAAGCTGATTTGAGTTGGAAGCACTTAAAACATCATTTAGATTATTGGAAAGGTCAATAATGCATTTATAAGAAAGATTAGAAGCTCTAGAATTTCATCCAAATGTTTTTCAATTTGCTCCACTTCTTGATGAAGCTTTTGGTTATTAAACCAAAACATGAAATAATATAATAAATGAATTTTTTTTATTTTAGATATTTTTTTCTTGGTTTATGTTATCATTTATATTTTTTATAAAAATATTATTTATAAGTATTTATTAATAAGTGAAAAGTATTTATTAAAATAATAGTCAAAGATTCTACAGATTATATTACCAAAAAGACTTTTATTAACAGTTAAAATCTCTACAACTTAACATTAACAACCAAAATCTCTACGCTAAAAACCTACCGCAAAAATCTAAATTTAAGTCATTACTCAGCGCCCCTTAGCACTGCAAAATATGGTTGAAAATCGACAAGCCTATGGTATGTGGTCTACAAAACTCCAGTAGAGATGTTCATAAAAGTAGTCAATTCTCGTCTCATCATTTTTTAACCAATTTCCGAAACTTTTTTGTCCAAAATCATTTCTCTTTCTAAGAAGTGTAAAAAGAAAACTAGCAACTAAAAAAACCAACAACTTTTCAACTAGAAGTATTTGAACAAAATACTCAAACATATATCATGTCACATGTGGTGTAACATGTTCATCCAAAAGTAGGCCACCTAAACATTATAATAAATAAATAAATAAGAGTGCAGTGTTCAGCGCAAGGGCTGACCCACGTACAAATAAATTCTAGATGGTGATAGTGCAATGAAAGACGAAATACATGTGGAATGGTTTTGAATAATAACAAACCATATATATATCTATAATTACAACATAACTTGTGTAGGGTTTTTCTAATTTTAATCCTTTTTAATGATTAATATTTAGCATGACTCTAGTAACAAAAATTTCTAGGCCCGCCAGTATTTTTTTTTGTTGGTAAAATGTTAAATTTTATGCCATTTTAGATTTGTGACAGCAATACAGAAATAATTTAAAACATCTGTAACCCCACTCTATTTTCTCCTCTAAACTCTATTATAGAGTAAAATCATCTCCAACCATATTCTATATCCCACTTTAAAATAGAATTATAGAGTAATATTATTCATCCCTCTATTTTAGAGTTGAACTTTTTTAATTACATAATAGTCCTTTAATTGTTATATGTTTTTATTTTGTATTAAAACAATGTTATAAAAATAAGTTTTCTAATTATTAAGTTGATTAATTCATAATAACAATTTGTAAAGTAAAATAAGTTATATAACAAAATAATAACGAAAAAAGTTGGTTAAATTAAAAAAATAGTTTAACAATTATAACAAAATAATATTTTTATTTTAGCATGTTTAATATGTTTTACTCAAAATAAATTTGTTTTTGTTTAGTAATATGATTTAGTATAACTTTAATTGAATTAAAATTGTAATTTTAGTATGTTATTACTCAAAATTAAATGATTGGGTAAAATTTGTGATAAAAAAGTATTACTTAAAATTAGAATTATAATATTTTTATGGAGTGGAAAATAGAGTAATGGGTTGGAGAGAAACACAACTCTATTTTAGAGTAAAGGGTTGGAGATGCTCTTCCAAAGTAGAAAGACCGAAATCTACTAAACATAGGCAACAATTAGACAAATAAGCTAAACACACGCATAAGCCAAACGAGAAGATCCTCGATGAAGAAACACTAATTCCGAACAATTAAGCTCAGAGATTTGTGTTGTTGCCGCAACTCCTAAGAACTGGAATCCTCATCGTAGTTGCCGCGAGCAATACTAGCCAAAGCCCGTCTTTAAAACTTTGTAGCTAGTATAAACCTACAGCTTCTCCGAGGACTAACACAAAAACGGAATTTTAACATCAAACCATTCCATAACCAGCGGTACAGGAGCATCTCGAGGGCAACCAGAGAAGCCGCCTCTGACCGCCATTCCCTAGCTCGCAAAAGCTACAAGAACCGTCTCCCACAGAGATGGAATATATGATGAACCAGAGCCGCTGCCTCTATCTGACACCAAACCACCACCGAAGCTTAACGTAGTCGTCCCAACACGACTTGAAACCTGAAAACAAAACAAAACGCAACGATTGCAAACCAAGACCCGGAACAGATATAGCCACCGAAACATCTCGAACTCACATCTAGCAGATTCGTAACAACCTGCTATCGAGATACACACGGATAAGAGAGCTCAACTCATCGTCGCTGCAACACCTTAAGAAGAGGATAAGAAATCGCTGGAGGAAAAAGTAGATCTAGGGCCACCACACCACAGATCTGGACTAACGAGACTAATCAAAGCTGGAAGAGGGATGATGTGCTCGATGTCGTCTTTGAACGCCGATCATCCTCTTCGCAAACTTTTGATTCACCAACGGAAGTCCTCGCAACTGCTGAAAACTCATCCAATCTCAACACCGAAAAGAAGTAAAAGAAATAAGGAAAGGAGGTGAGCCCCTCACGGCACCGTTGAGGAGCACCAACCACCGGAGGGGCTGAGAAAATCTCAGATCTGTAACTAACGAGAGAGAAGAGAGAGGTCGCGAGAGGAGAGAGAAAGGCTTTTGATTTCTTTTTTAACTCACCCGCCAGTATTTTGTATACATCATATATCCCTACAAGAAATAAATATCAGTGTTTAGTGTTCAAACGTTGTATCCCCTCTCTAAAAACCTCTTCCTTTTCTCTAAAAACCAAATCCAGATCTTGTTACGGCAGCTCCGGTGGCTTCGTTAGCGCCGAAGCTGTGATTTCGTGTTTTCTTTTCTAGTTTTTTCTCTTGTATTCAGACTCGCTTGGAGTTGTTATGGATCTCAATCTAATTCTTTAGATCTAGTTTCTAGATATAGAATTTTGATTGGATTTTGATTCCTTTCTCTTCTTAGTAATGTTGTCGCCTTCCCTTCTTTTCGGTCCTGAGTATTTTTGGAGTTGTGGTTGTGTTTGTATGGTTTTTTCACGGTCTCGGTCTTGTCTGTTCGTTCCGGATCTGATGGATCGAGGTGGTTCGTGGAGGTTCTTTGCTCGCAATTCCCGAACAATTCTTGGGAAGAAGGTTGGTTTTTGAGCTAAGTCTGGTTCTGGTTTATGGAGTAGTCAATTATAGATTGGAGAGTTGGGGTTATCGGAAACACAAGCGTCTGAATTGATTCGTGAGATCTCTTGATGGTTCGGGCGGCATAGCCGTTTTAAGCTTCGGATTCCGCTTACTTTTCTTCAGCTCTAGGCGTAGGATTGATATTCCTTCTCGACTGGTGGTGTGGTGTGTGGTTGGGTTCTCGACAATGCTCTCGAGTTGTGGTGTGGTGCTATTTGATGTCTTGGGCTCTACTGACCGGTTTGGTTCTCTCTTCCCTTCTCTCTTGTCGTCTTTGTTTGGACCTCTCACTTCAATCTTCTTCGATGATGTCGTTAAGAAGTTTGAATTTTAATGTTCACGTCTATTCGCTCGACGGTACTCCTTATTGGGTAACTGAGATATAACTTGACGTTTTGTTGTGGAAGAGTTGTTTACGAGGTACTACCTCGCTCAGCGTTCAGGCTGTTGTCTCTCTTTCTTGGTTTTCTTCAATCTGTTAAGTTATATGCGATCGCTTGGTTTTTCTTCGGGAAGTGCTTGGGGGTCCGGTGAAATGGCGTTTTGGGTTAATGTGTTCTCATCTTCCTTACGACATTAGCTCAGATAGTTCATAACTTTATGTTTTATGTTGTAGTTTTGAGTTTTTCATTGTACCTTGTCGTGTCTAAATTGCTGCTCCTAGGGGCTTTTCGTTGCTCGCTGGCTCTCTTCCTAGAAAGAAATTATCCTTTGCTAGGCTATGTTGTAATCGGTTAAGACTCTCACGATGATTGAATCAACCTTTTAGATGGCAACAAAAAAAGAAGTGTTCAAACGTTGTGTCGTGTGGTGTTCGATCTTCCATGTTATTACTGAGTGAATGCTGATATCCAACTACTATTTAGTTGTCATATTAATGGTCATATTTTATGCAATTAAAGATTGGAGGATTCAGCAGAGAACTTATGGATATTATTGATATCATATCACTGTTTATATTGATGTGTCCATATTTTTTTTTGTAAACAACATTATAAACTACTATTCTACCAATTGGAAACTCCTCCAATTTGGTGGTGATGTGTTTACAAAAGAAATATGTGAATTAAACATTCGAGCACCATTCGCCAGCTTGTCGGCATTGGAATTCTGTGTAAGCGGGATGAGCGAGAGTGAAAAAGTTGTAAACTTTTCCTTTGTATTCGTCAAAGCTTCAAGTTTTACGCCAAACGCCGGCCACTCCATCGGCGCAGACACCATCTTCACCAATTTGGAACAGTCTGTTGCAAAAGCGACCTCCTTCTTCTGTATGTGAAGCATACACTGCATTACCTACAAAAGTGCGTCGACCTCGGAATGTAGAGGGGATAGGATCCTTCTTGTATTGCAGGCTCCCATCATAATTGGTTCGTCTACATCTTCAAAGGCATACCAACCAATACCATAAAAATTATTTGTATCTTTCCCAGAACCATCTGTATAGCACTTTAAACTTCCGTATTGATGTGTCCATATTTTATGTTTTTCTTTTTTAATTTCTATTCCATGTTATGTTTATTCCACATTTGCATTGCACTTAAATATATTAAGATGCATTTACATTTTGCGTATGTTTTTGTAGGTGTGAGGATGGTGAATTGAGAACAATCCGATATAAAACCCATTTGGATCTAAAAATAGTGTCACAAAATGAAGTGATTAGTGTCACGATGCCACGAAAGTTGATTAGTCATAACTCATAAGTTCCATGTTCTAGAATGGTTGTTAATCCATTTTTCTATCAAAGTTAAACTCATAATCCAATGTTTTTATCTTGTTTTGCTTTTTGCAATTTTAATATTTTAAAGTAAACAAAAACACAAAAAATCAATTGCTATATATGAGTTTTGTGTCTCGTATTATTTGGTGTAGCAATTTAGTCTTCGTGGATCAACCATTAAATATTCTTCGAGGTTTTCTTTTTGATAACTTTTTTTTTTTAACTAAATAATGAAGATTAACGGAGACAACATTATAAAAGATTTCAATGCGATGCATGTGAAGCCATATTTATGGATACAACTGTTTTTCGTAAACGCAATACAAAATTACAAATGGAACCATATATCATAGATTTTCGTGGTGTGAATAAAAATAGCCATTACAACGTAGTATGTGTCAACCATAAAAAAATAAAATAAAAATCTACAAACTAACTAGGTCTAGGTGGCAAATTCTCATGGTAATTGATATATCATGGTTTTTACCGGTTTTCGACCATGATATAAGTCCTTTTATCGAGTATTTTCGTTGTATTTCGAGTCTTTTTAGTGTCTTAACAGGTTATTGCACGTGAGGAGCTTATATGGTGAATACGGTGCATTTTGGAACGTAAACAAGGTTGGAGCCGGATTTTGCAAGAAAAGAAGTTGATATGAAGCAGCCTGTCGATCGACAGCACCAAGAAGGACGATCGATCGACAGCTACATTGAAGCCTGTCGATCGACATACATATAGACGATCGATCGACAGGCCAGCGCAGAAACCGACCTAAATACGTTTTAAAGAAGGAAATTCGCCAGTTAACGGGCCGAAAGCAGCAATAGACCGTCATAAAAGCTCACCACGAGTTTTACCTCTATAAATAGTTTATTTTAGGTTTTTAGAACAAGAACTTAGATTTTACTTAACAGAGCTTTAAAAGAGAGATTTTTAGGGTTTTTAGGGAGACAAGTTTACTTCATTACTTTGAGATTCTTCGAACCCTATTGTAATTCTTCTTTTACTCTTTCTTTATGCATTATTATTCAGCTATGATTTGCTTTGCTGCCATGTCTGAGTAGTTTGCTTGTTAGGTTTAGGGTAGTTCGAATGGAATGATGATGAATTGTTAGGGTAAACTCACTTGTTAGGATTATCTGTTAGGTTCTTCACCTAGATTGCTTTAACTCTGATTTAGAATTGATCACTCTAAATTAGTTATCTTAGGTTGATAGATTGACACGAAAGTGTAATTGATTAGCCAGAACTAGATCTTAGGTGAGCAAAATTACTTATTCGCAAAGAAATTTGGTTTAGGGATTTTGTGAACAAATTGGACTTGAATTTAATGCTTGTTTAAATTGATTGAATTCGCAAAGAAATTTGGCTTTCTAGGGTTTAGACATAGTTAGTTTTCGCAACGACAGTTGGTTAATTATACATTAGTGTTCCAAGTTCTAGAACGGTTCTTAATTAAATCCTGATTTTGTTTAACCTGCAATTCTGATTCATCCTGAGAATTACCCAAAAGCCTAGCACTTTGTTTAATTGAATTATAAATCAACAATCTTTCTCTATTTCGATTTGCTTAGCCGAATTTGAAGTCAATATTCCTATCGTTTGATTTGACTCCCAGTGATTCGACCCCTACTACGACGAACTCTTAATTTGAGAGAGTAGCTCAGGGTAAATTTGAGCATATCAAATTTTGGCGCCGTTGCCGGGGAGTCAAAATCTTCCATAGGATTTTGATTCTAGAATTCTGACTAAGTTATTTTTGTTCGTTTTTACGCGTTTTCTTTTGTTTTTGTGTTTCAGTTGGCTAAGATGGTTAATCGAGCTGTAGTGATTTTTCGGAATGCTGAAGGAGAGAATGTTGATCGAGATGGTAATCGATACAACAATCAGGGAGACCCCATTGATGAAGCTGGTAATATCATCGAGTTTGAGGATCCGATTGCAGCAGAGCGTGCTGAGCTAGATCGTCAAAGGGTTGAGTTGGAGCGCCAGCGCGCTGAGATCGAGCATCTGGCTCAGGCGAATCGTAGACCTCAGGAGGTAGTGGTTAACCAACGCACTTTGGGAGACTACTACCGCCCTGAAGAACATTACGCCAACAGGGCAGCGATTCGACCTCCACGATTCGAGCGAAGAGATTTTGAGTTGAAGCCTGCGCACTTCTCTCTTGTGGCTCAACATCAGTTCCATGGGCACCCATCAGAGCACCCCATGGATCATCTTGAGATGTTCGAGGATCTTGCATCTAGCATTAAGGCTAACAACGTGTCTGAAGATTATATTATGTGCAAGCTGTTTCCATTTTCTCTTGCTGGAGAGGCAGCCTCTTGGCTGAAGCAGTTGGAGCCAGGCTCACTGACTACTTGGAGAGATACCAAGAGTGCTTTCCTGAGTCACTTTTACGATGAGTCACGTTCAGAGGATCTACGAGCTAAGATCCAAACATTCGCTCAGAATATGACATAATCTTTCAAGGCTGCATGGGAAAGGTTCAAGGGATATCAGAGAGATTGTCCTCATCACGGATTTACAGAAGTTCAGCTGTTGGGTATCTTCTACAGAGGTGTGGATTGGAAGCATCAGATGGCTTTAGATGCTGCGAGTAATGGGAATTTCAAGACCAGATTCCCAACTGATTGCCTTGAGCTCATCAAGAACGTGTCTACTAGCAATAGTACAAAGAAGATTGATGAGGAAAGGAGACGAGGAGCTGGTCAAACAAATGGAGCTGAGATTGTTGAGGAAGATGTTAATTACATCAACCAGAATGGCTACCAGAGTCAGCGGTATGGGAATCAGTCAGAGAACAAGGGATACAACAATTACAATCAGAGGAACTACGGATCTTCATCGTATCAACCGATTCCCTCTAAATCTTCAGAAAGTGACGTGAAGAGGATGTTCGAACAGCTTCTTGAGGGGCAACAAACCCTAACAGTACATCTCAATGGGAAGATTGACAGTCTCTACACTGATCTTAATGGAAAAATAGAAGCCATCAACATTCACTTGAAGAAGCTTGATACTCAGGTTGCTCAGACTGCTGAAAATGTAAAGAAACAAGCAGGTTGTCTCCCAGGGAAAACGGACATGCATCCAAAACACTTCTCCAATTCTATCACGTTGAAGAGTGAATCACAAGTGATTCCAACTATTGGGAAGTGTGATCGAACAGCGGTTCATGAAGAAAACCCAAAATCTAAGTTCGCAGAGGCCCTGTCGATCGACAGACCTAGTGGTTGTCGATCGACAGCTACAGGAAATTTCTGTACGAACTCGATTTCAGCAGCCCTGTCGATCGACACACCTGATGAGTGTCGATCGACAGCCCCGAAAAATGCAGAGATTTTCGAATGTCAGTCGAAACCGCCATTGAACGTGTCTACAAGCCCAAGATCCCGTATCCAAGGAGTCTATACCCTTCATGCATCAACCAAGGCAGTGACAAAGCACCTCGAGAGGAAAAGAAACAAGCTCCAACATCATTGAGGAAGCTGCCAAAGTTGTTGAATCCAGGGATGTTTGTGGTTCCTTGTTCGATCAATGGTGTAGAATTGAAGGATTCTTTATGCGACACAGGAGCCAATGTGAATGTTATGTGTGAGGCTGTTGCAAAGAAGCTAGGAATTTTGGAGTTACAACCTTCAAGGGCTTATATCGAGCTCATAGATAGATCATTTACAATTTCTAAAGGCTTCATTCCTGACGTGTCAATTCAAATAGGAGATTGTCTTGTTCCTACGGACTTCTACATCATTGAGAGAAAGGATGATATCTGTAAACCATTGGTTCTTGGTGCACAGTTCCTTGCAACAGTGGGAGCAATGGTGGATTTTCCTAACAAGCGGATCTCCTTTTCGAACATCAACAAGGATGTTTTCTATCCTTCAGTTGTTGTAACATCAGCTTCATGTATGAGTGTTAATGTTGGAGATACGCTGGGTTTTGAAGATGAGACGAAGAAGGTTCAAAACGTTCTCAAGTTGTCTCATCCCACTCCACGTCATGATATCAACATTCCAGCAAATCTCAAGTGCAAAGAGTCCCCCAAGGTGAAGCGCAGAAAAACCTCTAAAGCATTCTCCAAGTTCAGAATTGTCATTCCTTCGGAGTTGAGGGAGAAGGGAGAGGTAGTTGTCCAAGAGATGCTAAATAATACTATGAAGCTCTTTCCTGGTATTGTTCCTTGCAAGTCTGGGGGAGTGCATTTCAGTGACCCACCTCCAGCCTGAACATCATCCGCAGTCAAGCTAATGACTGAAAACAAGCGCTTGGTGGGAGGCAACCCACCTGTAAGTTTTTCTTTCCCTTTGAGTCATTTTTCTTTCTTTGAGTCAGTTAGTTCTTTGTTTCTGTTTGCTTTTTCACAATTTGTGGAACATGTTGTTTGCGACTCTTTGTTGTGGTACTTGATGGTATTTTGTTTCAGTGATCTTCAGCTTTTCTTTAGATTTCTCCAACAACATCAGTCGTCAGAGCCAAGATTTCAGATTTTCAACGAATCTGTTGATCGACACACCTGTTGGTTGTCGATCGACACCCCCATGAAGACCTGTCGATCGACACATCTTGTGTTGATCGATCGACAGGCCAGCAGAACAGGTCCGAATTTCATTCTTTTCACAAATTTTCTGACTTTTTCTTTTTCTTTTCACCAATCTCAGATTTAATAACACTGGGGACAGTGTTGTTTAAGTCTGGGGGAGGTAGTTACTAACATTGTTTTCTATTTTGGAGTCAAAAATTTGTTTTTATTGAGTCAAAATGTAGGGAATAATGATCTTTCTTAGGAATAAAGCTTAGTTTTTGAAACTTTTAGCTGTTGCGATGAAGCCTTTGGATGGAACGAATTCGAAATCAGATGATAGTACAGGTTCCCCTCTTATCGCAATTTGCAGAACGAAGTAGATCAAACTCCAGACTAGCACACTTGATCTCCATTTCGCTATATTCTCTTTGATGATATCACGACAGTAAAACATTCAGGACTCCTTATTCTCTTTACCACTCTTTGTTGATCCTGAATGGCCAGCTCATTTTTAGTTGGTACCCAACCCCTAACCTTAACCTTTTGTTTAAGCCTCATGCAGTCTCTTTTCCTTAGTTTTATGTGCAGGCATGTGTATAAACTCCGGAGAGAAAGAGGTCCGACGCAGTTTTTCATTCACAAAAAAATTGCACAGGAAAAGGATTTGGTAGGAGTACTTGAAAGAGAGTAGAAATGCTGAGCATTCCTTGGGATTTAATACACAACAATGGTAATTTTCGAGACTAATATCTTTGAAAAATCATTTCCCCTCCTTAAAAAAAAAAAAAAAAAAAAAAAAAAAAATCTTTTATTTCGAAAAATAAGTAAGGGAAAGGGAAATGATTATTTAAATAAGTCTATAGCTTTAAAAGAAAATCCCAAGGAATGAAGAAGTTGGATGTGGAAAGTGGAACATGATTATATGAAGGTGTTTGGTTCCTAATAACGTTTTGGAGGAGGGAGTGCAATGTGAATGAGAAACTGTGGGCATCAACTGGACCCGCTTCTCTCTTGTGATTATGCATAATGTCTGCATCCACCAAATAAAATCCGGTAACCCTAAACACTCTTTAGCTCCACTTAAACACAAAAGCCTTTTACATCACACCTAGCCCTTTTACTTGGTTGATATCATTGGAGAGAATTCCATCATCACTTCGATTAAGTGTGCGACAGTTAGGGGAATGTGAAACTGATGGGTTTGCAGGTTAAGATTTGAGGCCCAACCTATGATGGTTGAGATTCGTGACCGCCAAAGGTACTTTGTTTACATACAGCAAAAGAGTCAAGAAAGCGAAAGCAATGTTCCCGAAGATAAGTAAGTTCTCGCGATTTTCAAACCTCAACTTCAGTTTTAGTCTCTAGTTTGCTTGAAGGGCAAGCAAAAGCTAAGTCTGGGGGAGTTGATATATCATGGTTTTTACCGGTTTTCGACCATGATATAAGTCCTTTTATCGAGTATTTTCGTTGTATTTCGAGTCTTTTTAGTGTCTTAACAGGTTATTGCACGTGAGGAGCTTATATGGTGAATACGGTGCATTTTGGAACGTAAACAAGGTTGGAGCCGGATTTTGCAAGAAAAGAAGTTGATATGAAGCAGCCTGTCGATCGACAGCACCAAGAAGGACGATCGATCGACAGCTACATTGAAGCCTGTCGATCGACATACATATAGACGATCGATCGACAGGCCAGCGCAGAAACCGACCTAAATACGTTTTAAAGAAGGAAATTCGCCAGTTAACGGGCCGAAAGCAGCAATAGACCGTCATAAAAGCTCACCACGAGTTTTACCTCTATAAATAGTTTATTTTAGGTTTTTAGAACAAGAACTTAGATTTTACTTAACAGAGCTTTAAAAGAGAGATTTTTAGGGTTTTTAGGGAGACAAGTTTACTTCATTACTTTGAGATTCTTCGAACCCTATTGTAATTCTTCTTTTACTCTTTCTTTATGCATTATTATTCAGCTATGATTTGCTTTGCTGCCATGTCTGAGTAGTTTGCTTGTTAGGTTTAGGGTAGTTCGAATGGAATGATGATGAATTGTTAGGGTAAACTCACTTGTTAGGATTATCTGTTAGGTTCTTCACCTAGATTGCTTTAACTCTGATTTAGAATTGATCACTCTAAATTAGTTATCTTAGGTTGATAGATTGACACGAAAGTGTAATTGATTAGCCAGAACTAGATCTTAGGTGAGCAAAATTACTTATTCGCAAAGAAATTTGGTTTAGGGATTTTGTGAACAAATTGGACTTGAATTTAATGCTTGTTTAAATTGATTGAATTCGCAAAGAAATTTGGCTTTCTAGGGTTTAGACATAGTTAGTTTTCGCAACGACAGTTGGTTAATTATACATTAGTGTTCCAAGTTCTAGAACGGTTCTTAATTAAATCCTGATTTTGTTTAACCTGCAATTCTGATTCATCCTGAGAATTACCCAAAAGCCTAGCACTTTGTTTAATTGAATTTTAAATCAACAATCTTTCTCTATTTCGATTTACTTAGCCGAATTTGAAGTCAATATTCCTATCGTTTGATTTGACTCCCAGTGATTCGACCCCTACTACGACGAACTCTTAATTTGAGAGAGTAGCTCAGGGTAAATTTGAGCATATCAAATTTTGGCGCCGTTGCCGGGGAGTCAAAATCTTCCATAGGATTTTGATTCTAGAATTCTGACTAAGTTATTTTTGTTCGTTTTTACGCGTTTTCTTTTGTTTTTGTGTTTCAGTTGGCTAAGATGGTTAATCGAGCTGTAGTGATTTTTCGGAATGCTGAAGGAGAGAATGTTGATCGAGATGGTAATCGATACAACAATCAGGGAGACCCCATTGATGAAGCTGGTAATATCATCGAGTTTGAGGATCCGATTGCAGCAGAGCGTGCTGAGCTAGATCGTCAAAGGGTTGAGTTGGAGCGCCAGCGCGCTGAGATCGAGCATCTGGCTCAGGCGAATCGTAGACCTCAGGAGGTAGTGGTTAACCAACGCACTTTGGGAGACTACTACCGCCCTGAAGAACATTACGCCAACATGGCAGCGATTCGACCTCCACGATTCGAGCGAAGAGATTTTGAGTTGAAGCCTGCGCACTTCTCT